>PVKA01011550.1:9288-20255 GCA_004027165.1 Ctenomys sociabilis | reverse complement strand
GACTGAAGTTCTGTAGGGTGCCTGGGGAGAGTCACATGGAAAGAAAACTTTCTCTCAGGCTCTCACAGAGAGCAAACTGGTCAAGCATTGGTTGTGACTCCTCCACATGGATGACAGAGACAAAGGATCTACAGAATAAGGTACAGGACTACAAGATAAACCCTGAGGGGGCTTCACTGACCTCATAAGAAATATAAAGTACATGTGTTGGTATATAAGTCTTGCTCTATCTAGGTCTTAACCATCCAGAAGGAAAGTATAAGAATGAAGTGTACATCGCGGGGAAATAATATTAAGCTGAGCTGTAAATGGCTGTGGCTGACAACTTCTTCTGATAACTCACAACTGTAGTGGACTGCTGGACTGTGTTGGATTGTGTTGTCGAGTTCAAGCACCTAAGTTAGCTGAATGACAATGGAGTGCCCATCTGTGACAGGTGTAGACAAAGGAAGGGGTATAGAAAGGAAGAATCATGTGTGTGTATAGAGAGTACAGTTGGGATAGATAACGCTGTGCTTCTACATAATCCTATGAGAGGCAGGATTTGTACTAATGGTGGTTGGACAGGATATTATGTCAGCTTTTAGTAGTATGGACAAGCACTAGGAAAATATCAAGGTAGAAAATATTAATTATTGAATCTTTGATGTAATTAAGGTATAAAAACTAAGATACGCAAACAGCTATACTCTCTTTACTGATAAGAGTCATATGCTATAATAATGTCTCTAAGTATATCAAGTATGCACCTTCTATGATACCAAAACATTATGAAAACTGTTTGCAATGTATTAATTTATCAAATCCATCTTGTCAAGGTATCTTAAAACTGTCTCATTGATATTTGTAATTCAATAAAAAAATAAAAATAAATAAATGAATAAAATTTATTTTAAAAATAGAAAAAAGAAGCTAAAATAGTAAATAAGATGTAAACAGCACAGTAAATATTGTGAAAGGGAAGTGAACTGCTCAAAAAGAAAGTCCTCAAAAGTAAAGCAGCACAATTTATAATAGCTAACTCTTCGAAACAACTCATATGCCCATCAACAGATGAATGGATAACAAAGTAGGTTTTATATACACTGGCATACTACTCTGCCATAAAGAAGAAAGAACTTAGGACATTAAGTTAGGTTACTGGATGAATTTATAAAACATAAATTTTACATGAATAAATCAGATGCACTTTTTTCATTTTTAACTGTTTTATTACTAAGGAGAATAGGAAATGGTAAAAACTAAAATAATTAGAAATGATGCAGAACTGCACCAAAGAGAGCAATAAAAATTTGACAATGGTTAGTGGATTTTACAATTTTTCTTCAAATTATTTGTTCAAATTAATAGACATAATCATGCAAAAACTGGTAAAAAAAAAAGTTATAAGAAATCAAAAAGAACAAAAAAATTAAGCATCAACTACTCTCCTCTGTACACTTGCAGAAAGTAGCAGTACAGTTATCCAAGCCATTCTTCATATTTTCTTCCTTTCTTTCATCCCAGTTTTTCTTTCCCTTTGAGCAGGTTCGTTCCATTTTGCAGTATCTACTGTACATATTATTAGATATCCGGAGTATTAGGTATTTCTTACAACTTTGCGAACCTAACACAGCCTCCTTTTGTGTTTTCCTTCTCCAACAGATAATAGCGGTAACATGGATATGTTTCACAGGTACTGCAGTTTCTAACATGTGTGCACACTAGTGTAGCAGGTGAGAACCACAACTTTTATCTTAGGATGAAAGAAATAGGAAAAAATAGCCTTGTTCAGATGCTTGGCACTTCTCACACTGAGACTACATATCAAAGTACTGAGAGAAAGATACTGGGGGGCTTGTTCAGAGTGGTTCACTGACATTCATTTTGGCCATTATTTTAAAGACATAGTGCTAAGAAGAAATTAAGATAAGTTAAACAAAGAGTAACTGTATGATTACATGGTCTTAAATAACTGCATGACACGTCTTTCCTAATATTTTTCTGGCATTTCATTGAAATAATTTTTCATCTAAGCAAATTTAAAATATTTCACTGCTACTTTTAAGTGATTTCAAATGCAAAGAACTTTCTTTGCATTCATTCTTAGAAGAAAGATAATGGAAAATGAAGACACGAAAAGAAATGGTAAGAATGCTCATGAATGAATAAGCAGTTATTCTTACACATTGTTAGCATTAAAATTAGCACATGTCTGAAAGAAACTTTGGAAAGATTTATCAGATTTTAAATGCCCCAGAGTTTCAAACACTCATTTTAAAGATGTAAGGAGGCTATTAATCACAAGGAAATCTGATAGACAGACAGGCAGACAGACAACTAGATAGATAATACATGGAAAGATGTTACATAGTTAGGTAAATAATAGTGCAACGTAATATACAATCACTATTAAAATCTAAAAAGTGCCTGTATGATTTTCTTATTGTACTTATCACCTCCTGAAGATATAATAATAATAACAATAATATTAATAATAATAATAAGGATATTATTAGAAAACAATAAATATTACTATTATTTTTGTTCCATGGACTCAAACTTTTCACTAAATTACATGGCACAATAAAAATTAGAGGACTGTGGGGGGAACTCAGCAGTATAAGTGCCTTCCTTGCAAGTGCAAGGTCTTGAGTTTGATTTCTGGTGTGAAAAATTGGAGATAAAAGAGATGTTAAAAATTACCAAGTTGAATATTAACACTACAATTTAGCCATATGATATAATAGCATAGATCTTTTATATGAAGGAGAAAATATTTATGGATATAGAATCATATTTTCATTAATTTTTCTAAGAAGACAATTGTTATGAAATTGGAAAACAAATTATTTAATTATTCATATTAGAAATACAAAAAAAGCACAAAGTAATGTGTAAATTGAAGTACACATAGAATATATGTATATAAGATAATGTGTACATGAACACACATATAAGTCCATAGAGACATGCACATCATCTTATATATTTATGTATGGATGTAAATATATGTGATTATAGATATATATTTACACACATGTTTATGTAAGTGCATATTAAGAAATTGTAGGCAATATAATTTAATATATACATGTTTAATGCACATGCTAGTATATGTGCATGTAATCTATGTTTACACATCTGTGTGCATGTACTCCCACACATGAATATATATATATATATATATATATATATATCCATATGGAATAATTTATGCATATGTATAAATGAATATATTTTTGAATGTGTTAAGTATAATCACATGCTAATATATCCATGCATATGTATTTCTGTATAGTCTATTTTTAAAACATTTTGTAAGTCAAATGATAATTTGCAGTTTTTTGAAATATTGATGGAAATTATAAAAGTATATGTGAATTTCTTTATAGAGAAATAACACCAAATACAAGGAGTGCCAAAGACATTATTGGAAAATGACTCCTGAGAATTATGGAGATGAGAGTAGAATCTACTAAAACCAAACGTACAGATTTAAAGATATTTACTTACACTAGCTGGGAAAGTAAGTCTATTTAACTGCTCTCCTCAAGATGAGAACTGGCTCTCACATATCCTGAGTCTTCACTGACCTTGAAAGGCTAGGGCCAAATGACGGCTGTCCTTGCAGCCTTCCTTTTTTCTCTAATAAGAATCTGCACTGTAACATCATGTAACTCAGTTGTGTCTCAAATTTTCTGATCAAGGAAATTATGGGACAACAGAGAAAAGTGATCGATGTTGTAGAGTGTGTCTAGGGAGAATCACAGGGACAGAAAATATTTTCCCAGGCTTTTACAGAGCACAAATTGGTCAAGCAATGACCATGACTCATCCACGTGACTAACACTGACAAAGGATCTACAGACTGTGATACAGAGTTTCAGGAATAACTCTAAGGGGATTTGACTGACTTTATTAGACACAAAAGACACAATTCTTGTTATATAGGTCTTGCTTTATCTCGGTCTTAGCCATCCAGCAGAAAAGTATAAAAATGAAGTATAAGAAGTAAAGCCATAGTATTATGCTTTACTGTAAAAGACTCAAACCAACAGCTTTTGACATTGCCAGTTATATGGAAAATCCAATATTATTATGGACTACAGAACTATTTTAGAATATTTTGCTAAATTCCCACACCTATAATATTTAAATGACAAAACTAAATAAAAAATGGGAAACGATTGATGATTTCGTATAGTTAAGATAGATATACAGCTACATTCTCTTAATTCAATGAATAGAGGGATTTGTTCTAATAGTGTTTGTAAACAGGATATCATGTCTATATCTTGTACAATGAATAAACACTAAGAAAACTATATGCAATGTATTAATTATTGAAACTGTCCTACTAATTTGATTTGAAACTGTCTCATTGCTATTTGTTTCTCAATAAAATTATGGAAAAACAATGAGGAGTGGAAAATATAATTAAAAGTATTATTAATCGAATAATCTGTAGGTGAGTAACCAAAAAGAGATAAAAGAAAAACAATCTCCAATTATTTGATGGAACCATGTAATGAAAAAAGAAGCCTGAAAATCAAATATACAAAAGGAAGTATATAAGAAAATAGCATTTGAGGAAAAGAGAGTATCTCAAGAACAAATAATCTGAAGAGTTTAAACATAATGTATTGAACAAAAAGTGCTTAATGGTAATAATTTTGTTCACTGCTCTCTAACAGGCAAGTTATCAACTTTTAAATGTGTTCTAGTATCTAGTCATCTTATATCTAGTTGTCTAGTATCCAGTCATCTAGGGTGTAGTCATATAATTTTTTTTCCTAATATTCATGAGATTTCAATTTCTTTCATTAGATACTTAGAAAATATTTTGTTGGGACCTATTTTTTTCAATATTTTAACATTATTTCAATCTTTTGTGTTTTATTTCATTGTCTAGGAAGAAATTGGTAAAAATCTTTTGAAATTCATATCTGAGTTAGCCTTTTTATACTTCTATATTAATATAATGTATGATGTCGGGCTATGGCAAAGGTTCTGCACCCAAAAAGGTGTTTTCCTTAATATTTTGTTCAAAAAATCATCAGTAATATGATGGACAAAAAGCTAATACAAGTAATTTATAAAAATTATTCATTTTCTGAAGATAACAGTTCATGTTTAAATTTTTTACTGTGGCCAGCTCTATATACTAATATCCATGAAGTTGCAATTTGAGCAGCTTCCCTGAGGACAGTGATGTGCAATATACCAACCATAACTGAATACCCGTTACCTGCTTCTTTTAAATGTGTACTGCTTTATGGTCTCATTTATTATTTTTATACTTTTTTAAAATGAATTTTAAAATAAGAAGTAAAAAAGAAAAGAAAAATTTAAGTTTTAGTGAAAGGAACAGGGAATGTTTATTTATTTATTTATTTTTGGCAGAACTGGGGATTGAACTCAGGCCCTTGTGCTTGCCAGGGAAGCACTTATTCCACTGAGCCATCTCCTCAGTTCCAAGAGTGAATATTTAATTGTTCAATCAACTTTGTATGCCTATATCTGGTAATCTGAACAACAAATTTGATGATAACAATATGTAATATAACAACTATTATAAATTTTCTATGCTTGTTTTGAAATTCTGTAACACTTTTGTTGTTCTATGTTTTTTTTTTTTTATTGTTGTTGTTCTCATTATTGCCTTATTTTTTTTCTCTTTAAATTAAAAAAGTAGGGGTTGGGGAGGTAGCTCAATGGAATAAGTGCCTGGTAGGTATGAGGTCCTGAATTTGACCCCTGGTACTGCAAAATTAAAATAGATAGATAGATAGATAGATAGATAGATAGATAGATAGATAGATAGATAGATAGATAGATAGATAGATATAGATATTTGTGCTTGTTTGTGTGAATTTGTTTCAGACAGATTACCACTTGTACTGAGAATGAGAAGAATAATCACTGTTTTTTCTACAGAAATTTGAAATATGCCACAATTTTACTTATTGATTTCTAAGGGAGCACATCTAGTGAGTTAATCTTTTATGTTTTTCAGTATGAATTCAAATATAAAATTTGCTTATATTAATTGTATAAAAGTATTTATTATCATGCATTCTTTAGTATTCTTTGACTCTTACTTTTGTTCCTTAAAAATGCTACTACCCTATATCAGTAACATCTATTACCCCATGGATAAAAAGCATGATAACTCCTGCTGGTGAAGTAATGTTGTTAAGTCTCCTGTTTCTAGCTTTTATGAGATTGATTTTCTTTCTAAATTTTGGTAAAATAACTATGTAGAATTTGCTAATATTAGCATTGAAATATCATTTTCTTTATAAAAATCATTCATGTTTTCCTTGTTCATCTTACTATTGTATTACTCTTGCTTATGTATTTTGTTAGTTTCACATTGATAAAGCTCAATTTCGTTGTACTTATTAACCCCAATGTTCCAAAATTACCTTCTGACTTACAGAACACTAATTGATTGTAAGAAATTTTATTGTTTCTCCAAATTTAGGATTATTATTGCACATATCTATGGTAAACAGGAAAATAATCCAAGACCTATATACAATGTGTAGTGCTTAAGTTAGGTCAATTACAATCAATCTCTCTAAACTGTTTTCCTTTAATTTTTATCTATATATATTTTCTCTACAACTGTCTTAGAAAAAACATGGCTGTTTGCCTATCATATGATAAAACAATTATAAAAACACTAAAAAAGAGAAACTTCTATGTTGACACAGGGTAATTGTTTGATACATATCAGTGAGCCAAAATTCAAATTTGAATGCCGAAAAACTTTTTGTAATGCTTCAGAGAAAGTACAGGCTTGAAAAATGATTTTTTCTAATGATTGAACAATTGGGGCTGGGGAGATGTCTCAGCAGAATAAGCACTTCCCCGGCCAGTGTAAGGGCCTGAGGCCAATTCCAGGTCCCCCCCCCTCAAAAAAAAAAAAAGGAATTGAACATTGTGACATAAATATTCGGAATGAGCTTTTGTGATCTGCATGCTTCAATTTTTGATTCATAACACATTTTTCATATTTACTTTTTGTGTGCAACTTTATGTTTTGTGCATAACATTATATATGCATATATATATATTTATTTCATGGAATGTATATATTATTGTGTGTCTATATGCACACACATATATTCTATATTAATGTTACATATAGACACACATGAATATGTATTATATCATAAATATATGGGTTTATATTTGTAGTATATATACATGTGTATATATGTGCATTTTCACAGTTGGTGAATCATTCACTTTACAGCAATTTCTAATGGTTCTTCTTACTTTCATATTTTATATGTTAGACATTTAATTTCAAACACATGGAATGATATTGTACTATTGAAAATGTGAAAGCTATTGACAATATTCCTACTGATTCACATAAGTTTTTTGAGAGATAACATACATAGAGTTAACATATATTATTAACAAACTGTTATTAACTACTATCAGTTATTTACATTGCAGTGTTGTGAGTCATTATTTGTAAACTGGGAGAATGAGAGTCACATTGATCATACATCCAGCACTTGGTGATTTTTTTTTCCCAAGGCCAAAGGCCATGCCTAGATGGAGAGTCCCTATTTTCAAGTTAGCAGAATGTCACTTGCTAGAAAATATAACTAAACTGACAACTTTTCAGCCTTCACAGAGACATGAAGTTTAAAAAAAAATGGTGCCATTTCTTTGGTATTTGCATTTCTATGCTATATTTCCACTTATATTTGAAAGCATATTGAATACTTAGCTCTAGGCAGAAAAGTGTTTTATGACCCATGGGAAATACATATATCTCATGGCATTCTTGGATTTTTCTATGAATTTGTTATTACATCTGATATCATTACCCTTTCATAAGAGATTCTTGAACCTATCATGCTAGCAGTATTATGGAGAAGTCTTTAGCTATGCATAATCAGTTGTGGATTTGTATGTTTTTAATTTTTAGTGTTCTTCATTCTTCCCATTTTCAATTATGAGCTTGCCTTTAATAAAATAGTAAGAATAATATTTTAACATGAAATAGCATAAGAATACGACAATACAATGATTGTCTAAGACCACACATTTTGAAATTAAATAATGTAAATTTATACTCTCACATGGTAAACCCATGGATCCCAGTTATATGCTCAGAAACTGAGTAAACAAAACAAAACTTTGCATAGCTTTAGATTGGACCACTATGAAGAGATTGCATGCCAGTTTCCCATCCTTCTCTCTTTTCAATTTTTGTTCTCTCTCTCTGCCTCATTCTACTGAGTACAGTTTAATGACTTTTCCCATTAAATGACTCAAGCGTTACCTCAGATATGTTAGCGTACCAAAATAGTTGATCTTTGACAGTATTTTAGACTGGAATTTCCCTGAGCTCCTCACCAGTAGGCTGAGTCAATGTCATGTTATCTTAACACTTTTGACAAAATATAGAGGGAAAAAAAGAATGTGATATGTTTCTTCCAACAAATTCAATTGTGATTAGCTCTCTTCTATTATCAACTTTGACTTATGAGGAAAGTTCCCATCAAGTTTATCAAATTTTATATGCCCTTCTCTAGAGCATTTATTAATTTGATAAAAAGCATCCTTTCAGAAAATGGAAATATACATTCGACTGACTTGTCAACTACTACAAGTCAAATGCATTCTAACTTTCCTACTCCCTCATATTTATCATTTTCCATCAAAATTATACAAGGTTCAGAGATTCTGTATTTCTTTTTTACTCAAAGCCCACGTGCTCAAAGGATCCATTGCAATAAAGTAGATTAGACTCCCCTTTCCTGACAGAATTGAGGTTTCTGTTCACAAAATTTTATTCTGTCCTGAGAAATCATACTCTCAAAATACACTTTTATATACATCACCCTGTTATATCTTAGTTCTTTATATATTCTAGACAGTAGACCTCTGTCTGATTGCTTATTAGTTAGGATTTTTTCAGTTTGTGGGTTGTCTTTTCACTCTGTTGAAAATTTCTTTTGACATGCAGAAGCTCCTTAAGAAGAGTTGTTCCTAGTTGTTGATTCTTTCAAGCGCTTCTTGTGCGAATATATGTTTGTTCAGGAACTCTTTACCTACCCCTATGTCTTCAAGAGTTCCTCCTACCTTCTCTTCCAGAAGATTGAGTGTTTCTGATTTAATGTTTAGATCTTTAATCTAATTTGACTTTAACTTAGTACATGGTGATAGAGCTGGGTCAAGTTTTAGTTTTCGGCATGTAGAAAGCCATGTTTTCTGGCACCATTTGTTAAAGAGGCTATCTTTCTTCCAGTGAGCTTGTTTAGCCCCTTTGTCAAAGATCAGATGGCTGAGTGTGATTGTAGATGCCTCTGCATCTTCTAATCTATTCCACTGATCCTCAGATCTATTTTGTTGCCAACACCATGTTGATTTTATCACAGTGGCTTTGTAGTATAATTTCAAGTCAGGGATTGTGATGCCTCCTGCCTTGTCTTTATTGGCCAAGATTGCCTTTGCTATTCTAGGTCATTTGTGGTTCCAAATAAATTTTAGGAATGATTTCTCTATGTCTGGGAGGTATGTTGGTGGCAGTTTGATAGAGATTGCATTAAATCTGTACAGCACCCTTATTCCTATAATTGCTTAGTTACTTGATGAGGCTATTCAGAGATCAGTCTTTGATAATCAACCTACAGGCTATAAAAAACAATAGTCAGAGAAAATATCAAGCAGCATCAGCTTCTATGCCTTGGGTGACTTCAATGCCTGACCTCCAGGAAAGAATGTCCAATGCCCTGTGGTTAGAGGAACATCAGTGCTACTCTCTTCCTGAATGATTTACAGGGAAATACAGAGACTCAAGAGCTCATGTTCATCCAACTAAATGTCTCCTTCCTATTTTCTTCATAGCCCTATAGTTTTCTGGCGTTGACTTTTGTCTAGAGATTTGGCACCATTAAAATTGGTGCAGGAGTACTTGCAGGAGTACTCTGTGTCTTATGTTGGTAATGTATTTCCCTGACAATTTGTGGTAATCAATAGGATTTTAAAAAACTGTATTTAAATTGGGCAATCATTCCCATCATCATTGTTACCTAATATCATAGCCGCTATATATTCCAGTTCTTAATATCTCAGTTAACCAAATGGACTAAATTTACTAATTTAATACCTAATTATGTTATTGCCTACTACCCCAATCAACAATGGGCTCCTTCATTCCATCATAAAAAAGTATAACTTAAGAATCTCACACTAAATTTAGATGCAACTCTGTTAGCCTATCCTCATGAAGCAAAGCCTGAGAAAAATTTGTATGTTATGAGTTTATTATAAAGTGTAACCTTAGGGAGTTGTTTTAAAAATAAAGAGAATAAAGTGCAAAAGATAATTCAGTGCAAGCTTATGTTTCAGCTGACAGTTGGGATATCCAAGTAAATATTGAATACCAGAATATGTCTTTTAAGAAGCAACACTACCTGAATCCCAAAATGGTCTACTGGGGAGAAGAGAAAATTTTGTCTTATTTTATAAAATGAAATTTTATTTTATTTCACTTATTCATTGATCAAATGATGCTGCTTGCAGCTTTAATTCTTCCCCATGTTATTGCACCTGGAGATTTAGTCTGGGTGTGATTTCCTGAAACAGAGAAAAGCCTAAGGCAAGAGCTATGGACCTTACAACAGCCAATCAGGAAGCAAAGATCTCTAAGGTTTGTCAGCAGTTAATATGACCACAAAATTCAGTTGTGAATCTGTAACTCATGCTACTAGAAAATATTGTTCTAGTATTGATAGAGAATTTTCAGGTCTCACATGCTTCTGGAGCGTGTAAGCTACTTTTGGAATGAGTTTTGTTTTTATTTGTACATTCATTTGTATCCCTTGTTTTTTTTTTTTTTTTTTTTTTTTTTTTTTTTTTTTTTTTTTTTTTTTTTTTTTTTTTTTTTTTTTTTTTTTTTTTTTTTTTTTTTTTTTTTTTTTTTTTTTTTTTTTTTTTTTTTTTTTTTTTTT
>PVKA01011549.1:0-60583 GCA_004027165.1 Ctenomys sociabilis | reverse complement strand
AAAAAAAAAAAAAAAAAAAGCAACCTCCTGCAGAAGGGAACATCGTACACATAAACACCTACTAACAGTGCTCCAGAGAAAAATGAAATGAAAAAAAAAAGAATTTTTAAGGCTGAAAAGAAATAAAGACAATAAAGATCCAATACACATAGCAAAAGTCCCCAAAAGAAAACCAAAATAATATACTGAAACTGTATCCAAACTCAATTTTATAGTTAGTATAGTACTTAGGAAGTCTTAACACCAGAATTAATAAATCTTTTCTGAAAATAAAAAAATTCAAATTATATATTGAAAAGGTACTTTGCATATTCAAAAGGATTGTCCAGACTAACCAATGCTGAAACATTTCTCAGAAAGATTATAACCATTGAAGAAAAAGAAATTTCCTTTAAGTATGTTGGTAATAAGACTAGCTCATCTACAAGGAAAAGTTTACTAGACGTCATCAGTTTAGTGTAGTAATCCTTTATTTGGAAGAAAATGTGTATCCTCATGGCTCTCCAAAATGAAATCATAAGCAGAGGAGCCTGTATACTGAGCTCGGCTTTCAAGTACAGAGGGCTCAAATAGTTCTCAACACACACAAACTCAGAAACTCATTTATCTGAGCATTTCTTGGAGAACTGACGAGAGCATGAGTTTCAGAAAATCAAAATGAGAAATTGGTAGAACTAGAACATCAACTCTGAAAAACAATTCATGATTAAGTGGTTGTAAGATAGCTGGGCACGGTGTGGGTAGTGCACACGCCATATGATCCAGGCTGCTTCTACAATAGGTAGAAGCAGAGAATAGAAAGCACAAAGGAAAGCTACAAAGCAGGCTGTTTGCTTATAGTATTAACTGGGATTAGAAGGGTAATCTTGGCCGGGCGTGGTGGTGCATGCTTGTAATCCCAGCACTCGGGAGGCTGAGGCAGGAGGATTGTTGTGAGTTCGAGACCAGCCTGAGCTACAAAGTGAGCTTAAAGCCAGCCTGAACTGCATAGCGAGACCCTGTCTCAAAAAAGACAAAAAAAAAAAAAAAAAAAAAAAAAAAAGAAAAACATAAAAAAAAAAAAAAAAAAAAAAAAAAAAAAAAAAAAAAAAAAAAAAAAAGAAGAAGGGTAATCTTGAATATCACATACTGGAGAAAAATAAATGAATGAATGAAGCTAATTTAAATATTTTTCTTAGTAGCCAATAAACAGAAAGTAACCAAAAGGGAGGAGATATTATATAAAAATGTAATATTAGAAAGAAATTTTTTTTAACACACAAAGCTTTAAAAAACAGGCCCTAAAAAACAACAGGAAAAAAATCATAGAATAAAAACATTTTGTGTAAAATACTTGTCTATTAAATGTGATGCTACAGTATGCTGCTTTTTCCTCCAAAATGATTGGAAAAGGAACTCAAATATATAAAAAGTAGGTTTCAAATTTAAAAATGAAATAACAAAAGTTGAGTCATAATTTGTGTAAATGCTAAGAGTGGCTCAGGACCTTGCTCGGCACTGAAGTAGAGTGCATGGCACAGATAGCCTGAACCAGGAGAGGCTTGCTATGGCTTTGGGGCTGAGCCTACAGCTCTAGCTGCTCTAGGACACAAATGACATGGGGGGGGGGGTCTGGCAGAGGACAGCTGTTCCCATCATGGTGGGCAGGAAGTGGAGAGTAAGGCAGGAGTGGCAGGTACATCCTAGTACTTTACACCCGCAGTGAGCCCCTCTCTGAATGGAGCTTCGCTTTAAACAGCAAGTGAGCTGCTGACCTGGTTCAGGGATGCATCTCCTCATCAGTTCAGTGCCCCCGAGACCCAAAAACTCTTCCAAGCCCTGCCTTTGAGCACTTGACCCTGTCAGGGACATTCTAGATACAAGTCATAACAAAGAGGAAGAAGGTGAGGAATAGGGCAGAGAGTATGGACATCGAAATAGCTCCCAGGCTGTTTCCAGCATAAATGACTTTGAAGGCTTCAATTTAGAGTTTATGGAAATACCTTTTTATAATTATAAACTGCTATTAAACTATTTAAAACACAATTCCTAATAGTTGAAAAGAAAACGAAGCAAACCTATCAAAGTCAAAATGCATGATGGTAATTATACTTCTACAATTCACCACAAGTTTCTTGTGTATTTGCTAAAGAGTCTAGATGTGAACTTGAAGTTTATAAAATATAATGTTTAAAAGTGGGGCTTCAAATGAACATAGACAGTTCTTGTTTTCCTACCACCGCTAGCACCTCTGGCTAACACAAGAAAACAAATTATAAATGAAATGAGTCCATTCAGGGCACTGTTACTCTTTTTCACTCTGAATTTCTCTAGGAAAATAAAGGAAAGTCTGGAATGTTTCCCTGTTAAGCTGAACAACTTGATCCACATACTTGCACAAATGTCAGCCGCCAGCCCTGCCAAATCTCCTCCTCAGACGTCCTCCCAGGAATCCCATATGCTGAGCACGGCCAGGTCAATTCAAAGAGCAACAATTTTAGGGTTCAGCAAGAAACCCAGCGATGTAAGTCGGAAACCTGTCATCTTGACTCCTTCCCCAGCTCTTCTGTACATCCTTTCTTTCTGTGCTATGGAAAGGGAAACTCAGTTACAATTTGTGCTCCAGAGTTATTAAGAGGGCCAGCCAAACAGCTCAGCAAATTAAAGGGTCTGCTTAGATACAGGGGCCGGGGGCTGGATCCCCAGGGCCTACAGTGCCAGCCCCACCTCTGGACGCGCTGAGACTGCAATTGAGACTGAGCATGGTGGTGCACACCTGTAATCCCAGCACTTGGGAGATTGTAAACAGGATTACTACGAGGAGTCCGATCCATGCAGTGACACCTTGTACACCCAGTACCCCCTGCCCTAAAATACCAAAAAAAAAAAAAAAAAAAGCTATTAAGGGGATGTTTTTAAGACAAAATCATAACAATCAGAGCTTTTAGCAGAAAACCATCATAGAAACAGGGGCTGTTCCGTGGTAGAATATAAATCAAGAGTTAAAGTATCCACAAGAAAAGAAAAGAACAGCAGAAATTAGTCTTTTCCAGCATGTAAGATCATGGTGTGTCATGGGTTGTGCCCACAGGCGACAGTTCTTTGCAAACTGAATCTCGTAGCTCTTGTGGTAGTTTTTTCAGGGAAGTTCTTTCTTTTTGTTATCTCCATAGACCTAGGTGTAAGTACGCATTGCAGATTGTATTGTCATCTTTTGATTTTTTGCCTGTCCTTCTACAGTTATATTTGATCCAGGTGACACGCGGTAACCTTGAAATCAGCCTGACAGAGAAGTCATTTGACCAGTTTTCAAAGCTTCACAGCCAACTTCAGAAGCAGTTTGCTCCGCTGACTCTCCCAGAGTAAGGCCCTTTCTTCTCCTTTGAATTCAGTTTTTGTCCTTGAGCAAAAGGAAAAATTATGGTTGTGGGATTTTCTAATTGGGAGCAACTCAGTATTCTGACTCCAATACCCCTGAATCTCTGCCAGCGGAGTCTGCTCTGCTTGGAGTAAAGAATCTTTATTTCATAAAACAGAACAAGTTTTGCAATTTTCTTCTTTCTTCCAGCTATTGATTTTGTAGTCAGAAAAAAAAAATCAGAAACTATTTCATTTTCATCAATTATTGGAGAAATTGTTTTATTTACCTGTTTTTAATTTAATCTTTGCAGTTGTTTTCTATAAAAATAAAACTGAAATTGAAAATGCAGAACTAAAATAGCTTTATCTATTCTTTTAACAATAACTGAAATAAAAAACTTATATATTTAACATCTATACCAGAAAACATTGAACTGTACTAATACCAATTTTTATATTTATAACTCATACTTCTCACCATCAATTAACTTTTTAATTATTAATTACTCAACTTGTAGTATATAAATTTAATTCATTATTATGTTCATTTTGAACCAATCAGGCAAATAATTGTGATAATAAATGTTAGAGGAAAAAAATCTTAAACATATGCAAACCAAAAATACAGTGAAGACAACTGCTAGTCATATGAACCTTTGTCCCTTATAATGGGCCAAAATTAGATCATAGATTTCAATATATGGCCAAAAATACATCTTGACTTTAGAAAGGTGAGTTTCTCAAAAATTATGATATTGGCTCTGAGTTTAGTCAAATTTTTCCCTACACGGGATTTTTGTGAAGTTAATGATCCTTTAGAATAAAGTCTAAACCAGCTCATGCCTAGGAGGCTGAGGCAGGAGGAGTACTGCCAGCTTGAGACCAGCCTGAGCTACAAAGTGAGCTCAAGGCCAGCTTTGAGCTGCATAGTGAGACTCTGTCTCAAAAAGAAAAAAAAGATAAAATAAAATGATATAAATGTTTCCACTATTCTTAATGTTGTTTGTACATGTGGATTTTTACTTAACTTTCACCATGTAGTCACTTTTCAAAGTATAAATATGAGCAGAATTGTCAATAGATGGAAGATATTGTGCAATATTGAAAATGGAGTAGTTTGCTCTCCTGAAAAGCTGTAGTTGCAGATGTCAGAGATTTTGAAACATGAAGAGTCAAGAAATTGCAGAGCAAGTATAGTGAGGAGATGGAGAAGAAAGAAAAGTTGCTCCTGGGAACTTTAAAATATCAGGTTTAAGAGTTATCAAAAAGAATTTTAACAGGAAAAGGAGGTGTGGGCAAAGACTCCTGAATTGGGCTGCAAATACTAAACTCAACATCTGCAGTTGCTGTGACGTCTACTAATTAACTGTTGAAAGAGATAAATGATGAACCTGCCCTTTTTTGGTATCAAAATTTTACTTATCAGTGTAACTTGAAGGTATTGAAAAGGGATAGTATCTCTCTTCATATGCTTCTCAATTTTCAGCTTTAGTTAGGATTCTGCTTTGCTCAGAATTACTTCCAGCACAGTAGCCAAATTGACATTCAGACTACTTAAACATGCTGAGCATGACAGCTCATGCCTATAATCCCAGCACTCAGGGAAGCCCTGGGGCAGGGGCATCGCAAGTTTGAGCCTGGCCAGCCCAAATTTGCAACAGAGCAATATCCTGTCTCAAAATTAAAATTTTAAAAAGAGCTGGGAATAGAGCTTGTGGTGAAGGCTGTGGATTCATTCCCTCAGTAAAAAAAAAAAAAAAAGGAGTAGCAATGAAAATTATTTAAACAACACATACTAGAGGGGCATTTATTCTCCAGTACCCTGAAAAAATATTTGTGTGTCAAAGACCCAAGGTCCAAGCAATTCAAACAAATGAAGGACGGGGGCAAGGTTTCTTCGGACTCCTAAATTTCCTGAGAGAAGCCCTTGGATGGTTATTGAAACCTGGTCTGCAATGTCTGATCAGAAAATCACAGTCATAAAGAATAAAATTCTCCTTCATCATTGTCCACAGCGGTGGCCTGCAAATCAGGCAATTTGCCCTTCTGGAGTCTTTCCATGAGTACACAGGTGTGGAAATATCCCTTATAATTAATGGGCCCTTTAAATGATTTAATTTGATGACACCAGAATTCCCTTTCCCCTTTCTGCAGTGCTCCTCTCCCAACCCTTCAGAATCTCAACTTGATGGCACTGTCCCACAGTGTAAAATCCTCTGTGGGGCAGATCAAAAGGCAAATAAAACTTCACTGTTCATACTGGCAAAGTAAATTACTCTAATAATCAGATACCAAATCTGTTGGCAAGTCATGTGTTTTGGTTGTGCTTTCCCTACTGTTGTTCTCTTTTTTATCTTTGTCCTGAACAAAATCTAGAACACGATGGGACTGTCGGATAAGAGAGCATAAAATTAATTCTCAGTTGCCGATTGCTATGTTGTACTTGGCATCAAGATTTCGCACAACTGAGTGGCATTCCAATGGCAGGATTCCTCAGTGCTTATGTGCAGGTTTAAACATAAGATTTTTCAGTCTGTATATATACGAAAACATCAATAAAAGAAAGGAACTGATGTTAAGCTATTTCATCCTACCAACAGGGAGAATTCAGAAAGCTTTTCTTTCTATTATGTATAGTATTTTAACTAATTTTCATAACTATATATGGTGTTATTAATTTTTGTAATTAAATCTAGATGAAATTTTTAACACTTTAATGGTTAGAGCTACAAGAAACTTTAATAAATAGTCCATGTTGATTATTTGCTAGAAAAGTATGTTCCTTATAGACTTCCTTGACATTTCTATAAAGAAGCAAATGGGGCAGCTTGCAGGCGTTGTCTACTTGTGTGCATTTGTTGACCCTAGCAGCGTGTTCTTTTCTCCTGGAAGCGTGGAGACCAAGCCATGGTCTCTAGCAGACAGCAGACCTTTAAATAAGGCAGCAGTGAGACTGCTGTCAGCAAAAGCTACTACAGCAGGTAGCTTTAGAAAGCTGATTTTAAGCAGCAGCATGAATTACAAATACAAGCACACTTAGTGTGTGGCCTAATCAACCCACCCTTCAAGATGAACCCTCAAACCATGTGTCTTAAGTCAGACTCTTGAGGATGGGCTACTGAGTTCTAAAAGAGCAAGACCAGATGGAAACATATATCACGTGGTAAAATGTTTGCTGCAGTTAGTGTGGTATGTCCAAAGTAAACCCTGAAGAAACAATGCAATCTGAACTCTGAAAAATTATAAATCATCAAATTCATAAAGTATGTCCTGAACTTTCATTTATAGGCAATAGGAAAACTGTGTGGTCTGCTATAAATACAGTAAAAAAGAATATGTAAATTAATGTTACATTAAATTAGTATAAAGATTAGTGACAAGCTAGGCCAAGTGACCATAGCTACGTCGATGAAACTGTGAAGATTAATCATGTTACTCTGACCTTTTTGGATGTTTTCATTGGTCCTTCTATCGGATGCAGCTGTTAATGTTGTCAGCAGTCTTAAAGCAAAGAGGCGAATTTTCACACTGATGGTCATACTTTTTTGTCTGTTAAAACAGATTTCCTCATTGGTGGCACTTACCTTTCACAAATTCTGACCACAAAAGATTCAGAGACCTAAATCGTTACATGGAGCAGATATTGCATGGATCATACGAAGTTGCAAATGTAGGTAACAATTTACTTTTATGTTTATACACAAAATATCAACTATTTCTTATACTGGAAGGCCTTAAAATGTTCTGTGATTATATTCTTTAGTTCAAGCATTGAAAGAACTTTCAAGTGTTATGTGTCTAAACTCCATGAACTAGAAACCACCAGGAGCTAAAATATAGAGCCCGGCACTAAGTGAAGAATTTGTACTAAATGGGTACTGGATGCTCTGGAGCTTTATGGGAGCACAAACCACTTCCAGTTGTGCTAAGAACAAATGCAAGGGGAAAGGGTCACTGAGACAAGCTTCAAATTCTGGGTAGGATTTAAGAATGGTCAAGGGGGAGTGTCGAGAGTAGATCCAATGCATAAGAGATCAGGAGGGAGGCAAAAAGAGGCAAGAATTATATCTGATTCCTATTGCTGTTATGACCAATTACCACAAATGTAGTTGCTTGAAACAACACAGAGATAGCCAGGAAGGGTGGTGCATGCCTGTAACCCCAGCATGGTGGGAGACTACAAAGGAATACCAGTGGAGAGTGCAGCCTGGACAACTTGGCCACTTAGCAAGATCTATAAAACCATATGCATGAATGACTGCAGTATAAGATACACAGAGATCCAGAGGCAGGCAAAAACACCATCTAGGGCTCTTGGACAGGCATAGGATCCATGAATGATCTGTCAAGGATATAATCTGTAAGATTAGAGAGGACAAAACCATTTTTGGGGGGTAATTGATTCAGGAATGGAGAGTACTTAAAGAATATCATAAAATGCTATACTGCACATGGAAGTCATCAAATGTAGTTCTTCAGATTAGAGGTACTAGTGTACAAAACTGGTTGAAGTAAAAATTTTAAGCATTAACTGTTGTCTTTAAAAATTGATAGAAATTAGTAGTATATGATCATATTGCATTACTAGGTATATACTCACATGATTTAAACTATGTATCTTGAATAACATGATCCCACTTCTACTTTTAATCCCAGTAGGCCACAGTCACCATTGTCGTGGTAAAAAGCTCATCTCTGGTGTTATGTCCATCATCAACTGAGCTGTGTGTGAACCACAGAAGCAAGCATTCTGACTGCTTCTAGCACGGTCTTTCCATGGGGAGAAGCTCATCTTCTCTTTCATCTTACTGCCCCTAAAATTTAACTCTGATGAGGACATTAATCAGCCTTTCCTGAACTCAGATATATAGAGAAAGCTCCCACAGCACTTGGGTTATACTTTAAGAAATACATACATAACAACATACTCTATAGACAGATGTGTTTCACAATAAACTACAGCTATTGTGGCAACAGGTGCCAAAATTAAAATTTACCAAAAAAAATCAAAGAACTCAATTTTTCTTATCTGCCTTTCTTCCTCATTTCAAACATTGGGAAAAATTTGAATGAGTCTACTCCAGTCTCCATCTGAATTTCTTTAACCATATGCTCCACAATGGATTAAATCAGTATCCATCAAACAAACCTCACTGAAATTTGAAAATACAACATGTTAATACATCTCTTTAAAAAGACCTTCTCACTGTGAAGCGGCACAGTGACTCAATACATTGGCTTATTACTTGCCTCTTAGGTTGATAATATTGTAGACTGATCCCAAGTAGACCAGCCCAAAGAGGAAAGCCACGTAACTAGGATCAGAGGTGCCATGCTCACTGTCTTAGGAAGCCTGAAATGTCAGTGGTGACTCAGTTGGACTGCACGTAGTCAAGTGCAAGAGGTGAAGCTTTTCAACCCTTTTCACCAGGTCCTAAAACAGCAGCTTCTCAAACCACAGTTCCTTGCTCTACTCTGATACTCACCTTGAAACTTAGAAATATGTAGACTCTCTGCTTTATCCTAAAGTAACTAACTCAGAGACTCTAGGGATAAGGCCAAGCAAGTATGTTGTAAGATTTTGAGGCATGCTGATGTTTAAGAATCTTTGCCTTGAACTATAATACACCCCCATATTTTAGACATGTTTAGTCATTTGGGCTCACACATAGTAATATTCAATGATCTTACTGTATTATCAAGTCTTGGCAAATATAGGCAGAGGAAAATTGTACTGCAGTATTATTTCTAGACTTGTAGAGTCGCAGCTGGAGACCGTGCTTCATACTGAAGGACAAGTGCCTGAAATCTACTTAACTCATCTCTGAGTGACAAGAGAAGGCATCCTAGAGGGGATGGCATTCAAGCTGATATTAAAGAGCAAGCAGCAGTTAATAACTAGGAATCAAGCAAAGTCATGCTCGAAGCAGGGAACTGTAAGAACAACACACTATGGCTACAAGGTTTTATTCTGTTTAGAAACTCAAAGAACTTACTCTGAGATTTTTATCCCCCATCCAGCATAATTACTGACACTAATGTTTACCAAATATTTTAGTGAATAAACAATTTCTGATAGAATTATTAATGTATATTATCCAAAAGATATGCCGTCATTCAAAAAGCCTAAGGGATTGAAAGACCGCATTGGAAAGTATTTAGCAGTGGTCTCTTAACCCCTTTATTCTTATATCTAATCAAATTTTAAAAATAAATTAACTCACACTTCCAAACCAGATAATTGTTATATAGTTTCTATGCACACTACTAAATGATAATATTTAATACTTGTGGAAAAATTAAAGTTATTTAAAAGACATTTCAACAATTGTTCTAACACTTTTCGCCAGTCCAGCATCTGGTTTGGTGTGGTAGGATCATCTCAGGAATCTGGCTAGTTGCCAATCATGGGGACGCTGGACTGGCTTCCTGTGCCAAATGCTGGAGCAGCGCCTGGCCATGGTCAATAAAGATGATAGAGTTAAGAATGCTCTGCGTCATAATTCTCCCTCCAGAAAGATCATTCTGATCTTGCAAATCACATTTGCAATCTTCCTGTTACAAGCAAAGAGAAAGAAATGAACAGTATGTATTCACCATGGGAGTAGACTAATAGAAAAGCTGGAGGCATCATAATGGGAAATAACTGTGGAAAACACAGTTAGACGATAGCAAAACTAGATGACAGGAAAGCAAAATTATGCTTGCATCTTCAATAGGAAGAATGTACTCACACACTGGGTTTTTTCCTCCTGTATTTCCTTTTAAAATAAATTTGCTTTGTTGCCTTAATCAAGGAGGCATGGGACATGAGTTATGACGAGGTCTCTGCCTTGTAAGACGGGGCAATTAAATTTATACCATTGGGGTCCAATTGACTTCTGCCTATTCAAGAATAATACAGAATGCCGGGCGTGGTGGCACATGCCTTTAATCCCAGCACTCGGGAGGCTGAGGCAGGAGGATTGTTGCGAGTTTGAGACCAGCCTGAGCTACAAAGTGAGCTCGAGGCCAGCCTGAACTGCATAGTGAGACCCTGTCTCAAAAAGACAAAAAAAAAAAAAAAAAAAAAAAAAAAAAAAGAATAATACAGAATGTTCACATCTTAATTTCCCTTACTGATTCTAACATTCTCAGCAGTTCACATCCATTCACTTATGAAGCCGCCAAGGGCCATGAATCTGGCAGTTTAAAGAAAAGTGTTGAAAGGATGGCAGATGAGACTGTCATCTTTGTAAGTCCAGGGCATCTTACTGATTACACCAAAGCTACCTGGAGACGATACCTTGCAGTGTGAATTTTAAAATATGCTGTAATTGTTGAAATTGTCAAGCTTTGGTCAATGTAGGCAGAAGCAAAAAGTGGGAAGCAAAGAAGCTACTGACTTCTGGTCATGTTCTAAGAAAGACAAATAGCATATTATGGTCTGTATTCAGTCACGGCATTAAATAAGAAACTAGAGCTACCTGCAGGGAAGGCTTGCAGGATGGGTTAGAACTGAAACACAAGCTGAGTGCAGAGTGCAGAGGCAAAGGAGCCACGCATACAATGGTGGAGAAGATTCATGAAAGTACAGTTTAGCCCAGAGAGGCTTTTATGAAGATCACTGTCTGTCAGACTCACTGCTGCACATGTAAAGAAAACCAGCAGAGTATGCAGTTCTCACCATTTTCACATGTGGAGTTGCACTCAGTTAAAGAAATATGGTCGCTCTTGCCAGGAAAGATGTTTTCCCTTCATTTTGTGTTGTGTTTCATCTCTATTGGCCGGAATTGAGGGCCTGCATTGTTTTCATTTTGGACTGAATTAAAATCTAGTATTGCAATAGGAAAAAAAAAAAAGGCAACTAGGAAAAGGAAGAAGCATTTACATCATCAAATGAGATACTGTGGTGAAATCACAATTCCCAAAACATGTTCTATGTGAGAATACCTGAGGCATCTTCACATATTGAAATTCTGAGCAGGGAAATCTCACCCTTTTCTACAATATCCTTATATTACGGGAAATAAAATTATATGCAGACAAGGACTTTTAAGATCACTGAAACATGGCCCCTAGATTCTATTTTGGAGATAGGCATTCTACCAAAATATCTCCTCACTAGTTTAGCCCAATGTGTACGTGTGTGCATGTGTGTGTGTGTGTGTGTGTGTGTGTGTGTGTGTGTGTGTGTGTGTGTAGGTGTTCATGTGTGTATAGTAGGAATGGAACCCTATCACTGAGCACATGGCCAGTCCTTACCTGATTTTGTTCGATGAGTATTTGTCATATTTTCGCAAGATGTATAAAATATATCTTGTTTATTAGCTGCTCTTTCCATACTACAAAATGAACAAAATCATGCTAGATTAATAGGTCCAAAATCAACAAAAGTTAAACAAAGGTACTGAAAAGCACTAGTGTATTAACAGCTGTTACTTTTTGGGGACAGTTTACCAAGGATCAAACTCAGGACCTTGTACTTAAAAGGGAGGCATTTATACCACTGAGCTATCTCCTCAGTTGCTAGCTGCTGCTTTCAAAAACTGTCATGTCAGTTATTTAACACGTTTTTGGATTATCTTCCCTGGATACTCACAGGTCCAAAATAGAACATACTGAGCATGTTTCAGAGGTCTTAAAACTATATTCAGAAGGCCTATCATTAGAGATGCTATTTAGATAACTAGATATGATATGGAGGAATGTTTGTTTTTTATAATCCAAGTAATTTACCATAGGAAGTAGAAAGCTGAATCAGCTATGGACACTGCCATAAGAAGCTTACAGTCCTGGTCTGCATTCTGTCTATGTTGATAACTGCTGATGGCCTTGAAAAGGTTTTCTGCAGCTACACATACTGGGTTCTTTTGTTCTCTTCTTCTAAAACATTCTGTGGACCTTGACATAGGAAGGGCTTACACAGTGATAGAATAATAATCATGACATTAAATGGGGATCAACAGAGTGATAGTATTCAGGGAGGGTGACCTGGGTACCCAAGTTCTTCGTGATGCATAAAACAGTCAAATTTTAGTTATGCTCTAATGGATTAGTCACTGTGAAAGCTTTGGATCTCCCTATGTTTGGAGATTCTTCCCTGAATCTGTTTATCTTCAGGAAATAAAAATAACACTAATATTCAGTGAAACATGATTGGCCTAGAAGTTGTATATCTCTGCAGCAAATTATCTTGTTCCATATTTTTTAAGTTTGGTTTTGGTACATTGCCATTTATCATCTGTATCAAGAGTTTAACATAAACATTAAAATCTATAAAATCAGAGATGTACTCCACTTTTATTATTTTAGGTGTTATGAATTACTTATAGGACATTCTTACATATTCACAATTTTTATCACTTCTTAATAAAAAAGGGATTGAAAAATGAATGTGTAAAATTTGTGCCAAATGTTCCCAAGGTAGGATAATCTGTACCTCTGATCCTAAGGAAATTCTTCAGAAATGTTTTACTTCTTCCTGGTCTTATGACAGCATAGGAAAATCAAATATAATCCTTGTATATCTTGATACTAAAATTCACATTCCATTTTCAGTTATATGGTGTATTTATTTGTATCTATTTTATGCCACTGTACATAACATTATAAAGACTTTCTAATTTTTAGTGGGCATTTACTTCGTGCAACATTCTAGATTAAGATTTTTAAATTTGTTGGATAGAAGAAATTGGAGCAACTAAAATGGTATATGATATACTTTATGTTCAGTGAGTTCATAATATGATGGCAATGCAAACATGGACATAAATAGTATCTGCCATGGAGCACAAAGAAGGGAGAGAAAAGGAAATGAGAGATGCAGTTTGAATATGAGATTGGACAGCCTTAGTTTACTAAGTTCAAATATTATTATAGAACCTTCTAGAAGCATTCTGAACTACAAGAGGTTTTGTATTTTTTGTCAAGGGAATGAAATAAAGAGGCTACTTTAAAGACCAGAATCAATTTAGTTAGATGAATAAGAAATCAATGGGGACTTGAACTTTAGATACAAGAGCAGCCTGGATATAGGGAAGGGGTATCTCAGAGAAATCTCTGAGATTCATTCTCTCTCTTTGTCTCTCTGTCTCTTTCTGTCTCGGTCTCTGTCACCATCACTCTTTCTTTGTCTGTCTCTCTCTCTCTGTCCCCTCCCTTTCTGTCTGTCAGACACACAAATACACATGAGCACACACACACACACACAGATTTGATAAAACAAAATGGACAAAAATGAAGCCTACAATTATGCAGTAAGTGTCTTTCTAACAAAATTAAGACTCTGCTTAGACATTCTTCTCCTGGGTCTACATGGCTTTGTTTTATAATTTCATTCTCTTTCCCAAAACTGCTATAATACTGTTTTTCTTTCAATGTTTATAGTGTCATTCCAACAAATGATTGTGGTGCTAATGAAAACTTTTGCTTCTTTACATTTTGCTGCTTGGTTGCATTGTTAACTAAATAAAATCTTTACAAAGAGTACTATGTACATGTCATGAAAGTTACAGCAAATTATCCCAGTGGCAAAAAACAATTGTTTCTACATTTGAGTTTAGCTAAAACATCCCAACAGCTATTGTTTTCAATATTTTCTAAACCATATTCATTGAGAATTTTATTTCGCAGTACTGTTGCTCATTACTGGAAGCCCCTTAAAATAAGCAACGGTATCACGTAAGGTTTAAACACTGTTATTTTTCTAAAGCAGAAATCAAATGTCAAAATAAATCCAAATGGATAAATCCTATCTTAATAGTGAACATATGTTTCTTCTTCCCTGCTTGCTAAACCCAGATGTTAATTACTCCATTTGTCACTGCTTTGCTCTTTTCATTTGTGGAGTTGGCCGAGATTCTGTCACAGGAAGGATAAATGTCACGTGTACCATCAGTACAACCAAAATTACTTTTCACAGTCTGGTTAAAAAAAAAATACTGATGGCATTTTAAGCCCATAATTATAGAAGGTTCTTAAGAAATTCACTATATTTCATAGTGTCATTCACCCAATGTGACTCCAACATAATACAGAGAGTTTCACTACAATAAGGGCTGTACATTCTGACAAGCTGTTTTACAAAAAAAGGCAATAAATTATCATTACTGTTCAACTTGATTTAAAACTCTTCTGGGGAATTTGTTCCTGAACTCACATTTTCACAGCACTTCACGGTGTTTGAGAGAAGTGGATTTAGCTTATTGTTTTAGTTCACTAAAACTAGATCCTGCTACAAGTCCTAAATGTTTGCTAGCCAGTTAGCAAGTGGGAGCTCTTAATGTGCTGCTTCAATGAAAGAAGAGATGGATCTCAGCATTCTAGTACATTCCTTCTGGTATTTGCAAGTATTTCCTTGCTTTGTAATCTTTGGTAACAAGAATGCATTCACACGATGCAGGAAAAACACTTAGGTTTTTAACTGATCAACTTTCAAAGAAACAATCATTTTGTATTTCAAGTGACAATATAATTGATAACAAAGTGTTAATAAGAACTCCCAGATTATCAAAATGTGAACTGATGAAGCTATTAACTTAAAATTCTTCCATTGGCTTTCAAATTCGTACTTCATGGTCTGCATTTTTTATTTAAATGCATAGTAAATATTAAATATTTCACATTAGATAAACTGCTGTAGCATAGGAAAGTGTGCGCAATATCTGAGAGTATTTCATATAACTAAATGCGCTCACCTGAACCACTGATATCACTTTAGATTACTCAAGACTGAGTAATCTAAATCATGGATAAACCATGATTTATCCACATATTTACAAAATATATAATGGTCCCAATTAGAATAATAATCCAAATATTTGTTAGGTTTCCAGCACTGACCAATCAGAATGACTCTCAGCCACTAACCCTCTTGTACTGTGGGTACAAGAAATTGGGAATGGAGTATTAGAAAGAAATCAAAACACACTAAGTTAAAGTTGACTATAAGATTTGCATACATACGTTGGACATCATATTATTATGGCTTGAGTTCAGAAAAAGGTTTGGCTGGAAATATACATAGTGAAGTTATAAGCAAATAACTGATTATCAAAATGCTAAGACTAGGAGAGACTTCTTGGGAAGACAGTGTAAATACTAAAAAGAATTGTTGCAACACATCAATTTTAACACTGGAGTACATAAGACATCATCCAAATGGGACTCAAAGAGAAGCCATTGGTCAGATGACAGAAGAATAAATAGCCTGGATCCCAAGAGAGAGAGTCTTTCAAGGAATTCAGAGTGGTAATCTGTGTCAAATGCTACTGTTGATCAAAAATTGAGAAATGACCACTAGCTTTATCTAGATGGATGTTCTTGGTGAATTTTACAGGCTTGGCGGAAGTTTTAGTAAAATAAAACCTGATTGGAATAGGGTTTACGAAGACTGATGAGAAAGGATGTGAGGGAGACAATGGAAAAATAAGTTTTGTAAGAGTTTTGCTTGAAAGAAACATGGATGTAAAATAGTACACAGGGAAGTATAGGCCAAGGATTTTGTTTATTGAAAAACTTATAGCACATTGGTACCTGTAGATTGAAATCTTTTCTAAAAGATTTATTTAAAAATTTTTAAAAAGTCGTGGTTTCAGAGAGCAATGCAAACTCAGACAGAACACAGCATTGCAACTTTGAAATGAGGGTATAGAACCCAAGGTCCAAGTGATATTTGAATCAAACCAAAAGTTATGTCCATAAGGAAGGAAAAGGCAGAGGTGGAGGAGACTATCATGGGCTCTCAGACTTAGTAGAATGCCTTTCTTTCTTCCTCTTTTAGAAAGTGAAACATAAGAAAAGTGAAAGAGGACGGAAAGACCACTGGGGTTTTGAGGAGTGAGGATAACAAGGGAAACAGTTGTAGTGGTAATGGAAAAATAAATGTATTAATTGTATTTGTACAGTTACCAGAAAATCCTGAAGACCCACATCAGGGTGGTAGGTGCATGGTTACAATGGGACCAGTGAGGGGGGTCTGAGTGTTTCTCCAGCAACACCCAGTAGGCCTGCAACAGCTGCAGAGTTCACAGGAAATACCAAACCAGGAAATACAAAACTCCAGAAAACTTTGAAATTTTGCCCAGTGTATTATAAAACAAAGGGAGAGATGGTCAAATGGATTGAAATGAGCATGCAAAAACATTATAAACATGAAACATGGACTCCACATTGGTCAAGGAAGGACATTAAAATATAATACAAATTAGCACCAGTGAACTATACATAGGGTCAAGGTATTTTTTTAGTTGTATAACCAGAAATTAGCTAGCAGTGGGGATGTTCGGAGTTACAGACTAAGGTACTAGAAATCAAGATAAGGTAAGGGCTTGGGTCACTCTACTCAAGACAAGATTAAGAGAAGAAGAGTGAGTAGCTGAGTAGAAGATAGGAAAAATTGTTAAAGGAAGGGACTTCAAAAATAAAGCATCTAGGATAATGAAGAATGATTTGTAGAAATAACAAAAAGTATGGATTATGATGAGCATACTAATGCAACAAGTGACAAGTGAGGTTAAACATCTTCAAGAAATGAGGCACCATGGATTCTTAGGCAAGTGAGCTGAGCAGTGCAGTATGGTCAGTAGATCTGATTTAAATTTAAAATCAGGCATTTTTATAAAGGAAGAAAGCACAAGTTAGAGAGCAGGAGATAGGAGGAGGATGTCTGCCTTGGACTCAGGAAATAGGAGAAAGCATATCACTTTAAAAACTTTAAGGGAAAGCAAAATAAATATTCAGAGAATACAATGGGTGGTAGGAGGGGATCTTGATGGCATTCCATGCAGAAGCTCTTTAAGAAGAGTTGATCCCATTTGTTGATTCTTTCAAGAGCTTCCTGTGTGAATATATGTTTGTTCATGAACTCTTTACCTACCCCTATGTCTTCAAGAGTTCCTCCTACTTTCTCTTCCAGGAGATTGAGTGTTTCTGTTTTAATGTTTAGATCTTTAATACATTTTGACTTTAACTTAGTGCATGGTGATAGAGCTGGGTCAAGTTTTAGTTTTCAGCATGTAGAAAGCCATGTTTTCCAGCACCATTTGTTAAAGAGGCTATCTTTCTCCCAGTGAGCTTATGTAGCCCCTTTGTCGAAGATAAGGTGGCTGAGTGTTTTCGTAGATGCCTCTGCATATTCTAATCTATTCCACTGATCCTCAGGTCTATTTTGTTGCCAATACCATGTTGATTTTATCATAGTGGCTTTGTAGTATAATTTCAAATCAGGAATTGTGATGCCTCCTGCCTTGTCTTGATTGGCCAAGATTGCCTTTGCTATTCTAGATCGTTTGTGGTCCAAATAAATTTTAGGATTGATTTCTCTATATCTGGGAGGTATGTTGGTGGCAGTTTGATAGGGATTGTATTAAATCTGTACAGCAATTTTGGGAGTATGGCCATCTTCACGATGTTGGATCTTCCTATCCAGGAGCATGGAATATCTTTCCATTTTCTGAAATCCTCCATAATCTCTTTTCTTAGGGTGTTGTAATTTTCCGTGAAAAGATCTTTGACTTCCTTGGTTAAGTGAATCCCAAGGTATTTCATTTTCCTCGGTGCTATTATGAAAGGTATTGTTTCTATAGTTTCCCTTTCAGTGTGTTTGTTATCTGTATAGAGGAATGCTATTGACTTCTGCGTATTGATTTTGTATCCTGCTATGATACTGAATTTCCCTATACATGACTGCTATCTTCTTTCTCCTACAATTCCACACTCTCATCTTTCTAAAAGAAATACGATCATGATGCATTTCTACTTCAGATTTATCCACGGGGTGCACTAGCTTTAGTCAAACATGAACACTAGGATGCTGGGAAGCCTCAAACTCTTGTCTGCTCTCCCTCTATTCTGTCCACACCACCTGCATTTCTGTGGGCCAATTTGGGAGTCACCTGAGTGAACCTGTACTTAGGAACCACAGGGCGGCAATGTTTGCAGGTACCAGTTTTGCTAAGTCAACCACTGTCTTGTCTGCTGGTGTTTTCTCATTTCTAGAATGAAGAAACTAATGAATTTTTACCTAGAAATTATTACCACTTGAGGAATTTTTTTAGTCTAGACATTCAACTCAGGGCCTCATGGAACGAAGGGAAGTATGCTGCCACTGAGCTACAGATCCAACCTCAAATACTCAGAATGGGAGAATCTTCTATAAATTGTAGAATAATTGATCTTTTCCATTATCATCAGTTGTTTCCTCTAGTTATTGAAATAACCAAGGGTATGCCCACACATTTTTCCAAACAACTCCTTTCATATGTTTTCTAGAGAAAATATAGGCTACCCAGTTAACTTTTAATTTTTAAGAAATTATTATTTCAAAAATATGCCCCAAGTCTTGCACAGGTATCATTCCTTTTTATTTACTATATTTTCCAGCTCTACATATGGAGCAAACCAATGTGTAAGGCTTTGCTCCATAGTCAACATAAAAGTAGTGCCTTTGAAACTATGCAGTATATAATCTACATACATGCAGCCAGACTACTTGGCAATGAATACAAACACAACTGCAGATTATCCATGAGAACAGCTGTAACACTGACATTTCTATAAATCTCCAAACTGCCTAGCAGTGTAGTGTGCCCAAGGATGAAAGATACTTACATGCATTTGAAGCCAAATCTAAGAAACTTTAATGATGTTTTTGTGTGATTGAACAATATTATCTTACCCTCTGTATATCTATACTGGATCATGTTTCACTTTAAAAGAAAATATTGTTACAATAAAAAACTAACCAATGTATCATCCATACCCAGAGCTGTAAATCAGAACTCTAAAGATATGGCAGTGTATAAACAAGGAAATGATCATCTAGGGGTTTCAGTTCAGATATTAATTGGTAAGAGACCCTAGTACTAAAATTCAACAATCATTGGGTGAATGGTAAGGTCAAACTTTTATCAAAGCAGAGTACTTGATTACTTGTCAAAAGGCTAAAGGTGTTCTAATTTTTCTTCAACAAATTAAGCACAGCCTGAAGTTTGATGTTAATCTTTCAAAATTTATTTTTAAAAACTTGATGTGGTCAGCTCTTTGAATATGGAATGTTTCCTTAAAAGTAGGATCCTGTTAAACAATTTTACAAGAAATCAGTGTGCAGATATATAAATTGATAATACACTATGATGATATAGAAAACTGCTATGTGCATAAAAATATAGCCAATATAAATTGGTTTCCATTAGAAACCAATGAATGTTATATTTAATAACAGATCTCTATTTCTGTGAAAAGGGTTTATTGAGTTAAAATTCTGAAAGCAAATCATCTCTGCTCTTGTCTCACTGGCTAGATAATCGTGGGAAGAAAGTACACAATAGACTTTGGAAATATGAGGTGGTGTGGTGGAAAATAAAGAGAAAACAATATGAGGTACACATCAGATTAGGGGATATGACACTCTGGAAAACATAAATGTAATTCTATAATTTCACACAGTTAAGCACCAGGTAAGTACACTGGTTGACACATTATGCCAATTTGAGAAGTTTAGAAGTTTAACTAAGTGACTCAGCAGAGACCCAGGATTCCTGGTTTGCAAAAATACTCATCCTGTGCAAGAGAAGGAAGGGCATGGACATAGTGGAGTTGTACAACCCGAACCCCCAGGGCATCCCATGTATAACATAAGGAGGGGAGAGAGGCTGACTAGAAGCCACAACTGCTGCCCTTTTCCCTTTGTTCTTTGCTGTTTTCAGCTGCCATGAACTGCTGCTCTCTGTCACGACCCAACTGCCTAGGAGCCCTACCAAGTGTAGACTGAACCCTCCACAAACTGTGAACTAATAGAACTTCCCTTCCTTAATTTGGGTTATTGGATATTTTGCCCCAGCAGCAAGTAAAAACTGAGACAGAATTTGTTACCAGAGGAGGGGGTTCGTTGCTGTGACTATATCTTACAATGTGGATTACGAGCTTTTGAGAATGGCTTATGGGAAGGGAAGAGACAGGAAAGCTTTGAACAGGTTGCCTACTAGTGAAGAGTTGGAATGCCTTCAGCTTTTCTGAGATTCTGGTCACAGCTCAGTAGACCAGAAAACTAATAGAAAGCCTGCCTACAGGGTATGGGAGTATTCTTTTGGGACAAAGGACTGTATTGGTTGGATTATGGCTTGGCAGAAAGTTTATCTGTATTGTGCTCCTGTCTGGAGACTTTGCCTGAGATTGAGATTAGATGCAGTAGACTAGTTTTTAATCATGCAAAAAAAAAATCTCAAGGCAGTCAAATGTTGAGGCAGTGGCATGGTGATTGTTTGGGGCTTTTAGTCAGATATATATATTGAAAATCAAGAGCAAAGAGCCCAGTAAGATGACTTAAAATGTCAATTTGCCCAGAAAAGGAGTGCCACGAAGTCTTTAGTCTGCAAAGAGGAAACTGAGATCTCCATTGCCCAGGAGGAACAGGATAATACAAAAGATATCCTGAGGAAGTCACTGGAGGTGACAGGTTCTCACACTTTACAGCCTCAGAATTGCAAGGGTGAGGGACTTTGCTTTGAGGAGGAAGCAGCAGAGTCTCGTGTTCCAGAATGGAGGTGACAGCCACACCAGGTTCTGGAATGTTGCCAGCATAGAGAATTTGTTCCTCAGAATCAGGGTCAGAGTGCTCAGTGATCCAGCCACTTGACCCCTACAGCCAAGAGAGAAGAAATCCTGACTACCCCGCCAGCTGGCAACAGCCCTTGGCATCATCCATGTGGTATTGGTTTTAGGTGCATTCAGGATGCATGAGTTCTGAGGATAAGAAAGCTACCATCTAGATTTCCAAAGACCTGAGAGGCCAGGCAGTGTGCCCCTGAGAAGGTAGTGTGTAAAACTCTGAATGAGCAGCCTATTCAGTGGAAATCTCAGAAGTTTGGAAAACCAAGATTATGAGTTGTCTGAGGAAAGCTACCAGAAAGGAGCAAAGCCAGCCACAGAGAAAAGCCAGGGGTGCTACCAGCAGAAGTGTAGTACAGGTGGATCTGTGCAAGGCTTTGGGAACTCATAACAGGTTGCTTATGGTGTTCCACATGGAACTACAGGACTTAATTTTTGCCCTTTTAGATTTTGGACTTGGTTTGGTCCCAATGCTTTCTATCCTGCTGCTTGTACCTTTTGCAATAGTAATGCTTTTGTTGTACCATTGAATGTTGGAATTTTTTTTTAACTTGTACAGTGGCTCACAGCTAAGAGTTTATCTTAGATCTTGGGGGAGACTTGGGACTTGGACTTTTCAGCAACGCTGAAACTGTTAGGACTTTGGCAACTCTTAGAAGAATATTAAAATGCCTTTTATATAAAGGGATGTGTATGAGTCTTTGTGTGTGGGGGGGAGCCTTGGGGAGGATGCCCAGGGGCAAAATGTCATGGTTCTAATGTAATACTATGTTCAAGTTAAAAATGTTGCTAAATGTGTCTACTGTACCTGGAAACTGGTTCAAGGAAATGTCTGGTTGTGCAGTTGACAAGGGGTGGATTGTACTGGTTGATACATTGTGTCAACTGGAGCAGTTTAGAAGTCTAAGTGACTCGTTAGCCAGAATTCTTAGTTTGTAAACATTCTCATCCTGTATAAGAGGAGGGCATGAACATTGTGTGAGCTCTACATCCCCACCCCAGGGTAGCTTCTTTGTGATATAAGGAGGGGTGAGGGGGTGGCTAGATGCCATAGTTGCTGCCTCTTCCTTTGCTCTTCACTATTTTCTGCTTCCATGAACTGCTGCTCTCTGCCATGTGCCTTTTTGCCTGGGATCCAGCTGAGTACAGACTGAACCACCCACAAAATGTGAACTAAATAAGTCTTTCCTTCCTTTTGCTCCAGTAATAAGTAAAAAGTAACAGAGATAGTAAGGATAAGGAAAAGCCAACTAAGAACTAAGTTTAGCATAAGGAAAAGACCAAAAATAATAATAGTGTCATAAGCCTTAGAGAGCAGTTGATTTTTTTCTCATAAGCAGTGTGGACCCATTACTCTTACAAAGTTTTAAAAGTTAATTATTAGACTTTAATTTTGAAAGATCAGTTTGGCAACTGTGCATGAATGAATGGATTGGGGTGAAAGGTAACAAGATGAAAGAGAACATCCCCAGCTATAAACTGGGTGAGAATGATGATGCTGGAAGGAAGAAATGGCTACTGAAATATTTCAGAGAAGTGCTCCCTATGATAGACTAATTTTCTACATAGGATGAGAACAGAGAATCAAGAAGATGTGCCCTGTTTTCAGCCAAGATGCAAACTAAGATAAATAGAAAGAAAATGCATTTAGTGATGCACTCTTGGAGTTTGAATTATTTTTAGAACAGTCAAGAAACTCAATAAAGATGTATATTGATATATAGAGCTGAGATTTAGGAGGCAAATCTGGCATCAAGTTTTGGATTTGTGCATCATTATAGTGCTGGCAATGATGATGACGTCATCCCAAAAGAATGCCTCGGAGTAATGAAAGCACTCAATTTAGAAGTGAAGAACATTAAAATTTCAAGAAAAGTCACCTGAAAGTAAGAAATGTGAGGGCAAAGGGAAGAAAATTTGAGAATTGGGCATTATAAAAAGTATATGAGTAAACATATCACTAAAAAATAAAATACTTATGTACAGATCAAGGAAATCTCCATTGGATTTGGGGGAAAAAACATTTAAAATGAATGAAATTTAGTGATTACAACAGGAGCTGGGGATAGAGCTCAGTGGCATAAGCACCTGCCTGCAAGTGCAAGTTTCTGAGTTTGATCTCTGATACCGAGAAAAAAAATAATCTGAGTAAAGACCTGTGTGTGGCCAATCACCAAATGAGTAGAAGAGGAAGAAGAACCTGTAGGACTGCAAACAGCTCCTCCTGTAACATTGTGTCAGGGACAAGAATTACAAGGTTCTCAGTGCATGTCTGTGAGTAGCTTTTCATGTTGGAACAACTCATTGAATTGTTGGTTTTTAAAATGGGGAGAGTTAACACTTTTTACAGACAGAAAAGGAAGAAGTATGATGATGCTACATTATACAAAAGAATATTCTTCAAGGATCTTGAGGAGGAAAGAATAGAGTCCAGGACAATGATGAAGGGATCAACATTGGATAATTTTCTAGGGTGGCGATCAGAAAATGTCACTAACTGGGCAGCTTGCCAACAAAACTTTGAGTCATTATCTCACAGTTCTGGCAGTCTTCAAGTCTAATGTGCTTACATCAAGGAAACTGCCTTGGTTCTTTGTGGTGGCTATCAGGGAACAGTCTACTCCAGTGCCCTGTGTTTGGTGTGTAGATGACCACATTCTGCATGTGTGTTTTTTTTTTTTTTACACTGTCTTCCTCATAAGAATGTCAGTATCCTAGTCACCCCCTTTTGTGTAAGGAGACCAATCCTTAGTCCAGAATGATATCCTTCTAAATTAACTAATTATATCTGAAATAACTCTGCTTCCAAACAAGATTACATTCTGAAGTGCTAGCGCTTCACTGTGTGAATTTGATAGGGGCTACAATTCAATCGATAGTGAAGGGGGAATGAGACACTTCTTCCTTTGAAATGAGAAGGAAATAGAAAGAGTGGTTGTGGGAGTTTGTAGATTTCATTTGGCAGGAAGTTAGAAATTTCCATGTGCTTTTTATATTCTCTGTAGTGGGGGTAAAACCATCAACAGAAAAGTGTTAGAGGTGCAAGTTATAAAGTTTCTGAGGATGGTTGGAAAAGCATTGCATAGAATGAGTGAGAAGCCTGACCAAAGAGACTGTCAGCTTTGGCAGCTGTTCCCATTTCAGCCTGTTCCTGGAGAAAATAATTAATGACACAGTGTGCCCTGTAAATAACAATGTGAAATCTCATGGGGAGGCCAACTTTAGCTATAATGGCTTAAGCCTTAGTTGCTTTTCTCATTGCTGGGACAAAACATACAACATTTCAAGTTAAAGGAGAAAAGGTTTCTTTTGGCTGACAGTTTGCAGAGGTTTCAGTCCATACTCAGCTGGCTCCAAGGCAGAACGTTGTGGCAGAAGAGCATGGCACAGCAGGCAAGAAACAGCAGAAGGTAGGCAGTAGCAACAGATGCAGCAGCAGAAAGTAAAGGCAATGGCAGCTACTCTCAGTCCCTTTGTATTCTATCTAGGCTATAAGTCTATTGATTAGTGCCATCTACACCTGTGGTGGGGCACCCATAATCCCAGAATTATGCACTTAATCTCTGCATCACACGTTTAATCTCCCCAAAACCCAATCTATGACCTCATGCAACTTTAGGGATATCTAGATACAAGCCATAACAGCTTGCAACACAATTCATGCCAGTGTCACCAAGGAAAAACTATTCTCAGAGTTACCCATCAGTCATTCTTTTGGAGCTCAGGTACAATGTTAATGCGTTCATGACTGTCCCTATTTTTATAACTAAAATTAAACATAAATATTGGTTTTATTACACCGCTTAATGTAAAGTTGCCTCCACTAAGTTTTGTTCTAAAGAGATTACTTTATGCATCTTTTATTCTCCAAATATCTCTAGCCTTACTGAATGCTGGAGGAAGGAGTTGGTATTCAGAGAACATTCGTGGAAATGAAAATTGTGTAATGAATACTCATTAAATCATCTCTGTCCTATTGAGAGTTTTATTTTCCAAAAAGATTTGTCAAAAACTACAACTTTCATAGAAAGGGGTGGTGTAAGATTCATGCATAATTTCAAAATTTCAGAATGTAAACATTTATGGTGAGCTCCAGAAGCCAGGCACAGTTGAAATATTTTGAAGAAATATGATCTGGCCTTCAATCTCATAAAAAGTTCATTTTACCATATGGCAAGATAATTGTGGTAACCTAGTAAATAAATGTGTTAATATATTTTTCTCTGTTTGGGAAATCTGTAATAGGCATTTCTAAATATCATGTATACATGGCACTGTTTTCATGCAACAGTGAACAGGAGTTGTAAATAAATATTATTGTTTTATTTTACAGAGTGATTGTGTACTTATGTTTTTCCTTTCTGAGCCTATGCAAGAAACAATTGAAGGGTCTTCACTTGTGAACCTAGGCAAGTAATTTCATCATTATAACTGTATGCAGTGGTAGAGTTTTAATATGTGTGTAAAAATAATTCAAGAATAATATTTTCAATTTCCAAATTAAAATCTCTTTTTATGACTAAGGCCTATTTAGTCTTTTCTAGTCATTTCTGAAACTCTTACACCCCTTACCATATGTTCTTTGAGTTAAATTAAACTCACATGCTTTTATCTAATGATAGTAACTATATGATATCATACTATTAATGTATTTCACTTAATTGGATATTGGGTTAAAATTTTGTGTCAGAAACAGACTACTGTCAGGCATGGTGGTGCATGTCTATATTCCCAGCACTTGGGAGGCTCAGGCAGGAAGATCACAGTGAATTCAAAGCCAGCCTGGGCTACATAGTGAGCTCAAGGCCAATCTGAACTATATAGGGAGACTCTGTCTCAAAAAAGAAAACAAATCACATTTTAAAGTAAAACTATAGCTAAGCGGACTAAAGCACTTGCTTAGATAGAGCACAGAAGCCAGAGTTCGATCCCCAGGCATGCATGCCGGCCCTGCCCCTGTGCCACCCGAGATGGCAACTGAGACTGGGCTTAGTGGAACTCACGTGCAATCCCAGTACTTGGGAGACTGAAAACAGGAGAATCCCTATGAGTCCAATCTACATACTGAGACCCTATAGACCCTGTACCAAATACAAAAATAAATAAATAAATCTAATAAGAAATAGAGTCTCTATTTCCTGCTGAGGGTGGGTATTCTAGTTTATTCCACATCTCAGGAAGCAAGAAAAATAAATGTTACAATGCTAATGATTATGACTTATCTACAACTTCACTCCAAGATTGATAATATTCTACTTCTTACACAAACTCTTAAAGGGAGGCCAAAAAACCTGCATAATCATACATCCTATTCTCTTTTAAATATATACTGGATTAATCCTAATAAACATTTGTATCATCCCTCCAAGATTTACAGATGCTTTTTCATACATTTCAATTTTAAGGATTTGCTACATAATTCCATGACAAAGAGAAGCCATCCAATAGTGTACTGGATTTTTACCTTAAGACTTACAAGCACATAATTTTGCCAGACCTTTTTATTCTCGATCTTCATTTTATCTACATCTAATTTCAGATTCTCTGTTTTTAAGATGAGGGGGTCCATCTACTTATCATTCTGCTTATATCAGCACTGTAGTTCCTTGCACCTTAAGGTATAGCTCTGTAAACAGTATTCTATTGCCTAGGATAATTATTGATTAAGTTATACAGCTATTCTTGCATTCACTTGCTTCTCCTGCTCAACAGAAAGTAACTTTACCTCGAGGATCCACTTTCCCACTGTATATTGCTCCACACTTACAAATCCTAGATGAATGCTTGGACGGGGTCTTCTGCCTTGCTACACATTTTGCTCACTAGTTGACATCATTCTCCATGACGCTTTGCCTTACAAATAGAAAAATAGCTAGAAACAAGATTTATACAAGATATTAGGTAAATAAACCAACCACTTACATTGTATAACACTTACCAGAGGAAAAAAATGATGTCTTTGATTTAAGATATTCTATTTTATTGCCATAATTCATAAACACCTACATAGTTACCTCCTAAAAACAACTACACAGAGAGATTTTTATGATAAATATTATAGCATAGAATAATCAAAATTTTAAAAAAATAAGGTTATGAAATGTAGAGACATCACACAGAAAAGAGGTAATAGGCTTAACACTGCAACATTAAAATCACTCACTGATATTATTTTCCTGGGTTTCAACAAATTTGACACCAGACAACGATCAGGTTGTGGCTTTGCTGTGGTACTGGTTCTCTGACAGTCACTCTGAAATAAATATACAACACAGAAAAATTGGGTTTATTGCTCGTGAATATTTTCTTCTTAAAACATATTTTACATCACCAATACTCAAGATTTGTCTAGTTCAACAGAAAGTAACTTTACATGAAGGACCCACTTCCCCACAGTATGTTTCAGCAAAGATAAATGACAGAAAATTTGATTCTCTACATTTTTTAATTATAGGCTACATAGGAAATATGACTGAATATCTTAAAACAGTAGAGCACATCTTCTGAGCAGAATATGCAAATCACTGCAATAAAGGATTAGTAGGAAGTGCTTCCTTCTTGGACTCTTCAAATTATTTCCTGTTTCATACTTCTGAATAATTAATCTTTTGTCATAGGACATCAGGTGAATCCAAGTAACCAGAACGACATTTATTTTAAGCACTATTCTTGTCAGTGAATTTGGAAAATGTTAGTTTATGTTGTTAAATAATTAGAGGGCAAAAATATTCAAGTGTGTCAAAACATTGGTTACATAAGACTATCTTAAGTGAAAATCTCAGACTTTACCATCTGACTACCTCTAAAAGAGGGGAAGGATGTAACTGTATAAATGAATAAATATAAATTATATGCACTGAACACACCCAAAAATGTGAACTTAGAGTAAGCACAGGGCAAAGGGGACAAAGGCAGAGGTGAAAATGATGAAAGTATTTTATCTGCTTGTATAGATCTGCTAAAATGAAATTACCAATCTATAAATAATACTGATTCATAAGCTATTAATCAATGAAAGTTTTACAGGAGAATGCTATCTGCATTCCTATGTATCCTAGGCACATGGATTATTCAGTAGAATAATTGCTTCCCTGGCAAGTGCAAGGTCTGAGTTCAATCCCCGGTTCTGCCAAAATAAATAAATAATCAGGTTAATAACACATATGTAACCCTCACTCTAAGAGGCATGAATAATCTTCCTCCTTTACCCACTAGCTAAACAGGTCATGATAGAATAATAGATTGCTCTTTTTCACTTGTCAGGCATCTGTATACTTTTCTGCTGGATAGTTAAGACCTAGATAGATTACATAACAACACATGTACTTTATGTTTCTTATAAGGTCAGTGAAGTCCCCTCAGGGTTTATCTTGTAGTCCTATACATTATTCTGTAGATCCTTTGTCTGTATCATCCATGTGGATGAGTCACAGCCAATGCTTGACCTGTTTTCTCTCTGTGAGAGCCTGAGAGAAAGTTTTCTCTCCATGTGCCTCTCCCCAGGCACACTATAGAACTTCGATCTCTTTCCTCTGTGGCTCCATAATCTCCTTGTTCAGAAAATTTTGAGCTCAACTGAGCTTCATGATGTTGCAGTACAGGTTCTCCTATGTCCTGAGTCTTCGCTGACCTTGAAAGGTTAGGGCCAAAATGTTGGCTGGCCTTGTGGCTCTTCTATTTCTCCAACTTTGATCTGTGAACTTAGGTTGTTAACCATCACTGATCTATTAAAACCTTTCTCACTGCTTCCCTCATGCCTTTTTCAGGGCAGGCTTCATGCACTACACAGCCTTCCAGAGCAGAGTCCAGCCCTTGAGTGATATTGTGCTGCCACTGTCTTGAAGTTCTTAATAAGCTTCAAAGACAAATGTCATACTTTTACTTAGCACTGGATCAGATAAGTTATAGCTGCAGAATAAACAAATAATTCCTCCTCATCCCACAGCATCTCCTCTCTAGACTGCTGTCAGGCAATCCCCTATCTTCATTCTGTTGTTTTTCCATTTCCTCAGCTAGCACAGTCTCCCTAGTCCCTGCTGGATGGAATTCCTTCTCCCAGCTCTCATGATTTCTATTTCTTTATCCTCTTTTGCATTTCAACTCCAATACTCCTAAAATGCCATTTTTGTAAAATACTTCTGTGCGTAGTCAGATATGAGTGTTATTTGCAGACTAGAAATCCTGGAGAGGGTAATCAGTGTCTGTATGACAATGCTTATGCATTCCCAGGGTCCAGCACGCTATTTACTTTACCTGGATGCCCAATAAATATCACTAAATGAATGCTTGATGTTAGAGAGAACAGCAGAACCACATTCATATTCTTTATAAGAATAGCATGTCATTTTTATAAAAAAGATAAGAGAAAAGCCTCACTTATTACTTGTGTGTAAATGTCTTCACAGAAGACAGCAAAAGCCTCCCAATACTAGAATTATTTTGAAGTATCATGCAAGGGAAATATTCTACATATTATATGTTAAATATTAGGTATAGCAGACCCAACAAAACTCTAATAAAAAAGTTGAATTTTATAAAGGGGAGAGGGAGAAAGTTGAAATTTATCATGGGCATAGAGTTTTTAACTAATTGTGTAATACTGTATATATTGAGCTACTGTAATAAAATACTTGACATTATCAACTTAAAAAATAGGTTCACAATTACAGTAGTTCTAGCGCATGGTTAACTGACCATGTTGCCTTGGGCCCTGTGGAGAGCAATTGCATTATGGTAGGAGCAAATAGTAGGGCAAAATTGCTCACAAAGAGAGGAGAAAGAATATGGCTTGTAGAGCATTTCTCCAGTGATCTAACACTCTTCCTTTGGTTGTGTCTCCCAAAAATTCCACTACCTCCTGTGAGTGCCTTGGATTGAAGACCAATTCATCAATGCATGCACCTTGCAAGGACACTTATCCACAGTATAGCATCCCCCATACCAAAAATGCTTTCACTCATACACACACAAAATGAAACAATCCATCCACCACCACCACACAGCTCTGACACAACAGAAGACAAAATTGTCAAGGCACAAAAATAATAACATAAGTAATGGAGCAGAACTGGCCAAAGAAAACAATTTTCAGGTTAAGAGGATGAGTTAATGAGTGCTGAGACAACACTGATAATTACAGATGACTGCAAGCTCAAGCTTTCCATCATCCGTCACATTGCTACACTCACTTTAAGATGTTAATTTAAAAGAGAATTTGAAGGCATAAGGTCCCCTAGCATGATCTTTCCTGTGAATGGTCTAGATACTTGCTATCCCAGAAACCAGATCAATTATCCATAAGTTGCATTATGGAGCTCTGTTGTTCAACTTAAATTTTAATGATATGTTACTCGATAGGAGGAATGCTTTGCACAGTAGGATGAGTATAATTAACAACAATGCATTAGATGTCTCAAAATAGTAAGAAGGAAAGAATTCTGTTATCTTGAAGAGAATGATAATAAATAAAACTATACAGAATTTCAAAACAAGATGACAGAAAATTAACAATGGCTATTACATTTCATATTGTTGTCTTCAAAGTAGTTGCTCAGATTACCAGCTATAGGCATGTAAGGTTAGTCAAATAATATAAACACTAACTGTTTCTTGTAATTAACTAATAGAAATTAGTGGTATAATTATCTTAGCTATTGTATATGCATACCTTCCTTCTTTTCTCTTCCCCTGCATCCCTGCAAGTATTATTTCCTTTTTAGGGGTATTTTCTTTCCCTTTCACAAAGTACCTTTTGAATCTTTACTCACAGTTTCTTACATTAGAAAGACAATGCAATGTTTACACATGTGCATCTAATTTATTTCACTTGTGAGTATGGTCTCTAGTTGCTTCCATTTGCCTATAAAAGCCTGGAGTATATTTTTCTTCATGTCTAAATAATGCTCCATTACATCAAAATATGACACCTTTTTATCCACTGATGGACATTTGGATTGTTTCCAAGATTTAGCTATTACAAATTGTGCTGCTATAAACATGGATGCACATATGTCACTGTGGTATGGTGTTCTCAATTCTTCTGAGCAAACACCTATGAGAAGAATATCTAGTTCAAATGCAACCTCTAATCCTAGTTTTTTTAAGTATCTCCATACTGATTTCTGCAGTAACTGTGCCAACCAACACTCCCACCCAAATGGAGAAGCATCCCTTTTTCCCTACAACTCTACCAGGATTTGTTATTGGTTGATTTTTTAATGATAGCCATTCTTTCTGGAGTGAAATCTCAGTGTTGTTTTAGTTTTCATTTCATCTCACCAACGATGATGAGCTATTGTTTTTTATATATTTATTTGCCATTTGTATTTCTTCATCCAAGAAGTGAGTGTTCATCTTAGAAGCCCCTTTTGGGAGTTGAACTTTGAATTTTGGTAATCTAATTTTTAAAAATTCTGTATATGTTTTAGATAGAAGCCTTTTGAGGGACATTTAGCTAAAAACTTTTCCAATTTGAGGATTTTCTTTTCACTCTACTGGTGATACCTTTTGGTGAACAAAAGCTTTTTAATAAGATGAGATCTCCATTACTGATTCTTTGTAGTATTTCTTATGCAGTTTAATTTTTGTTCATGAACTCTCTGTCTACCCCTATTTCAATATTTCTACCTACTTTCTCTCTTAGTAGATTTAGTGTTTCTGTTTTAATATTTGATCCATTTTGCCTTTAGTTTAGTGTGTGGTGATAGACATGGGTCTAATTTTAGTCTTCAGCTTGTGGAAGGAAAGTCAGCTTTCCTAGGACCATTTATTAAAGAAGCTTTCTTCCAGTGCACACATTTGACCCCTTTGTCAAAGATAAGGAGGCTGAGAGTGCTTATGGTTGTTTGTGTCTGCATCTTCTAATCTATTCCATTGATCCTTGGGTCTTTTGTTTTGTCAGTACCATGCTGATTTTATTGCAGTAACTTTGTAGTATAATTTCAAGTCAGGAATTGTGATACCTTCTGCCTTTCCATTGTTTCCCAAGATTATCTTTGCTATTTTAGGTCTAGAAAGGGAGATTTTGAAAGTATTCACCATAAAGAAATTATGAAGGTTCAAAAGGGTGAATGTACCAATTGTTCACTGAGTTGCTCACTGTCCAGTGGATACATGAATCAAAATATCATATGGTATTGTAAAATATGTGCAAATATTTTGTGTTAAGGAAAAATGTATAAGAAAAATGTTATTGATATGAAAGTATGAAAAATGAAAACTAGGACTATTTAGATATAAATACTCTATTAACTCATATTAGAAAGAGTTGAAAGTTTTACAGTAATTGTCATTTGGCTATATTACATTTTATAATCTAATGTTTTCTTAGGAAAATACTCTAAATTCTTCTTTGTGCTCTACTAGGGAAGGAAAAGATGGAAAGAAGATTAAAGATTTCTTTTCTAATTTCTTCATCTCTCACAGCTGGGTGTTGGAGGATGTCACAGAAATAACATTCTAGGAATTATATAACAGGAAATGTATAAGAATTGAAGAAAACTTTAAAATAGTACTAAGGAAATTGAAAGATGCCTTGAATGGGAAATATATCATTTTTTAGAGAGGGATATTCAATATCTTTAAAATTAATTTGGAAATGTAATATCATTCCTTAAAAATATTAAGAAATTAATTTTCAATTAGGCAACAAAATTCTACAGTGCATGAACCATGAAAAAACAGGGATACTTAACAAAAGCAGAACAATGAGAGGAAACAAATCCTATGAAATATAATGCAACATATTAAAACTCCGGAGCTTACATGGAACATAAGATAATGGCCATAAATATAAACAAATAGGTTTAGGAATTTAGTATGTGAACAAAACAGGGAAAATTCAATAAATGGTGTTAGAATAATACATTTCCCAGCACCTGCTAGGATAAAATACAGGCAGAGAAAAGATTTTAAAGCAAGTAATAAAACTATGTGAAAAAAGAAAATAGGAAGAAATAGCCTTTATAACTTTAAAATATAAATCTATGGCTTTCTCTGTAAATATAGAAACTATATAACATTACACACATAACAAAATAAACTAAGACAAATGACCAGATGCATAAAATATTTAAAACTCTTCAAAGACAAAAGCTTGATTAACATATAACTATCTTCTAGGAAATGCTAAACATTTTGTTTTCTTAGGAAAATACTCTAAATTCTTATTTGTGCTCTACTAGGGAAGGAAAAGATGGAAAGAAGATTAAAGACTAAACAAAAGACCAAACAGCCAGAATACTGAGGAAAAACTATGAAAAGATAATTGGCACACAGAAAAAAACCAGAAGTGGCTCTCAACCACATGAAAAGATACTCAGCCTCACTCATCAGAGAAATGCAAATTAAATTACAGTGATACCACTACCATTTTTTTCCCTATCAGACTGGCAAACATCCAAAAATTTAATTAATAGTCTGGTTCTAAATCAGCAGGCACTCTCATCCACAGCTAGTGGTAATACAAATTGGTACAACTGTCATGGAAGGCAATTTGGCAACATTTATCAAAATTACCAGCACTTACACTCTCTGACCAACAATTCTGCCGCTAGAACTTTATCCCACATATTTGTGCATAGGTGCACATCAACCCAGATATGCGGGTATTTGTTGCAGTATGATCGGCAATCGTTAGAAAATGCTGTGAACAACTCACCTGTTCATCAGTGGGGAAATAAATCATAGTACTTTTTCATAATGGAGACTATGTTTAAACAATTTTTAAAGTCAATTTATTGATATAAAAATTTATCCAAGACCTTTGCGTAGGATAGTACATGTGCTGTATACCCTTTGTGAGAAAATGGGAAATGGAATTAATTATTTAGAGTTACTTAGATAGATATAGATTAGATAGATAGATAGATAGATAGATAGATAGATAGATAGATAGATAGATAGATAGATAGATGGATAGATAGATGATAGATAGATAGATAGATAGATAGATAGATAGATAGATAGATAGATAGATAGATAAAATACTCCCCTTATGTATGACCCTCTTTTTGCCCTTTTACAATGATTTTGGATATGACTTTGGCCATCTTTAATCGTACAGCATTCATTGTTTGTGTAACCTCAGACCAAGTGCCTCCACTTTCCTAGTGTATAAAATAGAGATAACACACCTTACAGATTTGTTGTGACACTCATTGAGTTACTCTACATAAAGTACTCAGTCGCAAACATGGTAAAGATTACAGAAATAGTAATTCTGATACTGGAACATCAACTATTTGGACTTCATAGTATCTGAATTTTCACTAAAAATAGGTTTTGAATTCATGCATGCTTTGAAGGAAATTGGTTACAATCTTGTACAAGAAGTTTAGTGTGTAATGCCATCTTCAGTTGGCCCAACTAACAATTTTACCTTGACTGCTTGAGCACTGAGTCAAAAATTTGTGCTAGTTTTCTGTCAGAATTAAAACTCCTGTGATATAGCACATTGTATCTACTTAATAAGTCTTTCACTCTTTAACTCAAATATAGTATTCATTATATATCAAAAAGTCGTCCATATTTCTAACACCTTCAGATCTAAAGTTCAACAATATTTTTATGATAACATTTATTTGTCCCAGTACTACATTCAGAATTAATATTCCTCTCGATCCTTATAATAAAGATACTTTAAATGACTTTATAACAGCTATGTAATAAGAATCTCAGCTATAACAAATACTTTGGTCAATCAATAATCTACATTAATAATTAAGTTAATTAATATCTACATGTGATTAATAAACTAGTATACTAAAGATATAAGAGGCTTTAGGGGCAAAAACATGCCGTTCATGTGGAATTTTCAAATTATTAGAAAAGATTCAAGTGTTTGAATTAACTATAAAAAAAATGGACCACAATAGGCTCATAACTGAACAGTGACAGGATTTTGTCACTGAATTTCTTCTCTCTGAAGACACTCTGAGAACATACAACCAGAGATTATAGAGTAAAATATTATAAAAGCTATAAATCATGCTTTCTTCTAGAGCTATAAACCAAAAAATTTTAATAAAATACTTAAAGACTTCATTTTAGAGACACAATTCAAAGAAAAATAGCAAATTACTTTTGTTATTAAGTAAATGTTCACTGTTTATATTATGAAACAAACACTGGCCTATGTCCCTTGAGAATATAGGGAAACAAACTATGAGATAGTTTGAAATCCACCATTTAACAAACTGTATATAGTAATATATTAATTATAAATGCAAATATGAAGTGGTGAGGACTACACATTTTAATTAGGCCTTGAAATAAGATAACAATTAAAAAGCCAATATTGGTGAACAGTATTGTTGTTGATTTTGTATTTTAGTACATGGTCTATAAGGTCTACAGAGTCTCACTACTAGATCAGACACATAGTGATCCTCCTATTTACAGCCACCCAAGAGCTGGGATTACAGGTGTGCACCGCCATGCCCAGTCTCAATCACCATCTGAGCATACCCCGGTGGTGGGGCAGGCATGGCACACCAGGGTCAAACCCTTGGTCCCTACATCTGCCTAAACAGGTGCTTTAATCCACTGCACTATTTGGCCAGCCCATAAGATCATTTTGAACGAAGGGAATAATATGAGAAACAACTAAAGGGAAACAGTAGAGAAATTTTAAAACTAGCATGTGGGCTACAGGATAGAATAATAGAGAAGATAAAACAGTAATAAGAAGTAACAATATAAGACTGAGATGTTTATAAGCAATGAAAAGCTATGAAAAACACTTTGATCAAGAGCAAATTCAAGGCTGGGGAGATACCTCAGAGGCATGAGCTTGCCTGGGAAGTACAAGGTCCTGAATTTGATCCCGGATACCAAAAGAAAAAAGGGGGGGGTTGTGCAAATTCAAAAAAGAGTATGAACAGGTTTGGGTTCTAGGGGAAAGATCTAATAGTTCTGAGAATAAGTTCAGAGTGTGACTATTTAAAGAATATTAATAATTGCAAACATTGGTGAGTGCTTCGAAGGTGACAGCTTTTGAATTTTATCAGCCTCAGCTACCCAGAGGCAGCATTTACTTCCATTCTACAGAAAGGCTACTAACTTTAGCTGTGATGCCAGGGAAGAAGACCTACTAGGACTTGAATCCAGATTTACTAACGTTTGAAGCCTACACCTTTAACCTACATAACCTCTAATACTAAAAGCTTATATACTGAATATTAAGGAGAAATTGAAGCCAAAATTCACTGGGACTGAGAGTGTAAATAATCATAAAAATAGTGACTATCCGTCAAAACTAAACAGTAGGAAAAGAAAGCTCAAAAAAGATCACTCAGATCCTATTTCTATCTAAGCAAAAACCCCAACTCCTGATCAGTACTATAGCCTCAACCTAATGTGTTTCTTTTATCTACTATGCATCGGCTCTATTTTAGTTTCTAAATGTGTAATGCATACTTTGAACTACTTAATGTGAATTGGCTGAAATTCTTATTTTATCAGGTGAGCCATCTCCAGACGAGAACCCTAAGGTGCAGTTAGTGATATCATATGAGGATGCGAAGCTGACCATACTGGTGAAACACATGAAAAACATTGTAAGTTTATTATATATAATAAGAAGCATCTAATCTTATGTTTAGAAATTATTTGGCTTCTTCAGGCAATTAGTGTCAACATTAGTAAGAGGGATGAGTCTAGCAACCAAGCTTAAGTGAGGAACAATGAGGCAATTATAGCGTTTTTGTCCCTGTGTGATGGTGATCCTTAGAGTAAAAACCATGAGATATTTTACAGTGGAAGGCCTGGAATAAAAATTGGACTTTACTCAAAATGAACTGTCAGAAAAAAAAATGAGCAAATGGTCTCCGAGAAATCAGGAATGAATAGCTAAAGAAAAAAAAAAAAAAGCCTGGATCCTTCTTTTCCTGTTGAGATTGACAGAGGAGCGATCCTGTCTTGGACAGTAGCTTCTCTGTGAAACCAGAAGACCTAAGTGTCCATACTCCCCCTGCCCCAAGTTCTTATTGTACCTTGAGTTTACACCATCATCTTATTTACCATATTTTCATGCAGTTGCTTAAGTATATTATTTTTTCATTCAAAAGTGTTATAGTTTTTGAGACTAGAACCCTCATCTTTGCATTCCCAGGACCTAGAACCAAACCTATGGTTAGCCTGTAAGGGATAAATACAGCACATTTCTCTATAGACCCACTCAATCAGGGTTCAAATCAGAGCAAGGACAATCAGTGAAAACAGTCACTATGAAGGAGAGGTAGCCTTCTGTGTCACACAGTGTATGACTGGCAGTGTGAATCTGGAGGCAACGAAGGATAACAACAATTTACCAGCTCCTTCAGCCTTTCTGAACTCCAATCAAAACCGGGCTTACATGTAGCAGGAGGCTCCATAAGCTATGGAGAAACTTAGTATCACAATATTGGCTGTCTTGTTTATGCATATGAATTCCTCAGGATGCATTTGGAAGGAACTAAAGGAGCCAATCTTCTCCACATGACATGAATCTGGTACACACTAAACCTTAGTAAATATTTGTTCAATAAACAAATAATTGGCATAATTTGCAAGGGCTGCATTCATTATGAACTGAGAATTAGCCAGACATCAAAGAATGTTTACTGGTGAATCTGTGGTGTTCACAGTAAGCTATTTCTGTGATATCTGTGCAAGTACTTTTCAAGTGTTCATAAATATTTATTCATTAAAATAATCATTTTCCATTGTTTCTAATAGTTATCTTAAGTGAAATAACAGCTGAAAGACTTTTAAATAGGGAAAGGAGGATTTGGTCTGTTAGTATTTTGGACAAATGTGTGCTTATAGATTTCATGTATCTATTGTATTAGTGACAGTGAATCTTTTAGAGCTTTCAATGCTAAAAACAGTCCTTGGAAGCGTGCATGCCATAGGTTTGCCACTAGTGATCAATACAGATGTGTGATTAAGTACAATATTTTTATTTATTTTTTATTTTGTTGAAGTACAAATATCAATGAGACAGTTTTAAGACCCCTTAACAGGACGGATTTGATAAATTACTACATTACAAACTGTTTTGATATTGTTTTGGTATCGTATAAGGTGTATACATGATATTATACTTACAGACATTATTATAGCATATGTCTCTTATCAGTAAATTAAGAGAGTGTAGCTGTTTATGTATCTTATTTTTTATACCTGAATTATATCAGAGATTCAATAATTAGTACTTTCTACCTTGTTATTTTCCTAGTGGTTGTCCATAGTACTAGAAGCTGACATAATATCCTGTCCAACCACCATTAGTGCAAATCTTGCCTCTCACAGAATTATGTAGAAGCACAGCGTTATCTATCCCAACTGTACTGTCCATACACACACATCATGATTCTTCCTTTCTATACCCCTTCCTTTGGCTACAGCTGTCAAAGATGGGCACTCCATTGTCATTTAACCAATTTATATGCCTGAACTCGAAGACACAATCCAACACAGTCCAGCATTCCACAACAATAGTGAGTTATCGAAGAAGTTGTCGACCGTAGCCATTTACAGCTCAACTTATTATTATGGTCCCACAATTAAATACAATATTAAGAAATACTAAATGATTGACATGTGTTATATGGTAGCCTTGAAAACAGTCTCCTTAGAAATTACATATTTGTTTCAGTAGTGTCATTATGCAGAATATCTGACAGGATACTTACTGAAATTGCATATAAAAACACAGTAAACCTGGTGTTATGGGATAGTCATGCTAAATTCTTGATCAAAAGCAGTATTAACCAATTTAATCACCCATTTCATTCACCAAATAACTCCCCCAATTACTTTTAACAGTTTTCAAAAAAGCATTATAAACTCAGATAAAATTGTACTACCAATAAGAACATTCCAAATGAGTGGAATGTACTCTTGAAGGACAGGAAGGAATGAGAAAGAGAAGAAAGCTGCAGTGTTGTACTGATACAAAGTAGCTATAGGTAAACGGCAAATGATCAGGTAAATCCTAGAAAAAAGTTTTCAAATCTAAAAAGCATGTTCATTTGAGCCCATATATTGCCTTCTGAAAAATGTTTACAATATTCTAGTCTTATTGTCTGACTTCTCAGGCTACCTCCTGCTTGTCTCTTTTCCCCAGTCTTTGGACACTGAGGGGTTGAGACTCCAAAATGCAGATTTAAACTTATCGCTTCCATCCTAGACTCATGGCTTTAAATATCACTTATATTTCACTTTGCTCCCTGTCTATAACCCCAGGTCAGAATTGCTCCCTAAAATCCAGAGTTGTGTACACACCTGATTACAACTCCAGGAGAAATTTTCTAAGTACCTCAAAGGTAATAATGTACCAAATCAAACTTCTGATGCCTGTTCCCTTAAACTTGTATGTGTTTCCACCTTTTTCATCTCAGTAAATAGCATTTCCTGTCTTCTAATTAGGCTAATGTTCTTTGCAATTGTTTTGACCCCTCTCCTTCAACTGGAAACCACATCCATTTTATCCACCAATTCTATCCATCTGCTTTCAAACTGAAGGCAAAACTCTACCACTTTCCACCACCAGCACAACCAGTGTTGGTTCAAGCTATGATCATCCTTACCTGAACTGCTTGCTGTTGGTTCTGCCCTAAATTCTTCATAATCTGTTTGTAACTAAACAGTCAGAACATTTCTTAGAAAACAAGGATCTGTCATTGCTTTCCTCACAGCCTTGGGGGGAAAATTCATACAATGAAAGCCATACCAGTGACCTCTAAGACCCTAACCAACCTATTTTCCTTGATCTCTCCAGCGTCTGGGCCTACCGCAGTCTACCTCAATCATTCCACTCCAGACTCACTGACTTCCTTGCTGCTCCCTGAATTTGGCAGGAGTGTTTCTCCCCAGTGTGTCTCCTAGTCCATCTGTCCTGAACATTTTCCCTCATGTTCATGACTTCGTATTTTCTGTGACTCAGTGTCACACATGCTGAATGACTATATTCACTCTCATCTTTTCAGTGGATCTTTTCTAAAATCTCAGGAAAACTACAATAGAACCCCCTTTGTTGTCCTTCCAATACATCTATTTTATTTTCTTCATTTTCCTGTATTACTACTAACACCTGAATATCTAGAATAAGTCTGAGTGCATAGTAGATATTCAGACAGTATTTGTTAAATAAAAAAATGGTAGGTTATTTCTCAGGTAAAGAACCAAGGGTCAGAATTTGTCTACCTCCTAAAAATCATTTTTTAAAAACAGGTTCCTGGGGACAACTCACAAAAAAGTTAAGTTTGTCACTGCTTTAAATAACTATTTTATTTTTCTGCTTATCTGAAAACAGCAAGAGCATTTTAATACAAATGACATGAAATCCATCCATAAATTCTCAATACATTTTCTTTGCTCATTTCAAGTTTTTAGCTAATTGTTATTTATTTTTTGAGCCCTTAATAGGTTCACATGCCAAAGTAATCAAACTGAAGTTGTGCTTGATTTCATATTAAAATAAAATATGCCACAGTTCTGTTATATTTAATATTAAGTTGGATGAAAAGAATTGTTTATCTTCTATTAAATCTTTGAAGCTGTACTCTAAGAATCCCTTCCCTCCTGTGAAATCACAAGCTAAACCAAAATTGCTAAAATTATTTCTCTTTCAAAATAGCACAATACAGTTTACACTAGTGAAAAGAGACTGGCAAAGTATTGCAATTATTTAGAAAGTTGGCTAATGTTTTTAAAATAATATCACAGTTTGTTTCAAATATTATATTTGAAACATTTTGCAAAATCTTTCTAGCATCTTTCTCTGGGCCCCACTTTCAGATGCTCTATCCTGTGGACTTCTGTAGTCCTCTGCTATGTATTTATTATGGATTGGAGTGTTCATGGCCAACGCTGTGTCATTTCTAAAGGATTTCCTTCTCCCTGCAATAGAATATAAACCTCACAGAAGCAATAGTGAGGGTGAAACTCTAGGGTTTTGATGTACTACAGAAGTTCACAGGATAGAGCATCTGAAACTGGGGTCCAGAGAAAGATGCTAGAAAGATTTTCCAAAATATTTCATATCTAATATTTGAAACAAACTGAGCTATTATTTTAAAAAATATCAGCCTACTTTCCATACAACTGCAATACTTTTCCAGTCTCTGTTCACTAAATTGTATTGTGCTATTTTGACTCTGTAGAACAAGGTCCACAGAGGTTTACTACACAGATTGGACTCACAATGATCCTCATGTTTTCAACCTCCCAAGCACTGGGATCACAGGCTTGTGCCACCATGCCCAGTCTCAGTAGCCATCTCAGCACACCCTAAAAATGGGCCTGGCACAATAGGCCATGGATCGAACCGTGGTCCCCGCATCTGCCTAAGCAGGCAGGTTAGTCTGCTGAGCTATCTGACTGGCCCAAAATTCTCTTCTTAAGTCTCTGATCAACACTAGGGTAGTTGCATATGCTGTGACAGCATGATTCTTTAAAATGAGGAGAAATATCAATAAAAAGTAAAATACCTCAAATATGCTATTATTTATTTCATAAGACACAAAGTAGAAGAAAATAGTTGCTATATGAAAAGAGGAAACAAAAAGTGAAGTGCAAGAACTGCAAAATATGAGAGTGGGCACACACACGCATCTCACATTGCACATTTTATGACAGTCTATTTTTTGTTTTTAAGGAATTTCTTAGGGGCTAGGAGTGTAGCTCAGTAACAGAGCACTTGCCTAACATGCATGAGGCCCTGAGTTCTGTCCCTAGCACTGAAAAAATCCTTATAATTTTAATGGATTTTAATAGCAAGAGGGACCAGGGAGATGGTTCAGGAGAATAAGCACATCCATGGTAAGCACAAGGTTGTGAGTTCAATTCCAGGTTCCTCAAAAAAAAAAAAAAAAAAAAAAAGTAGAGACAAAGATATTATTTCAAAACAGGTTCCTGAGGACAACTCACATTAATCTTGATTCTGTAATAGTAGCGTGGAAGATCTGCATTTGTGTGGTACAACCACTAGGCTACTGTCTTCCATTTCTAGACTTACTTTCCTCCTTCTTGCTGAAAAATGTGACCATTCATGGTGCCTGTGTGTTCCAAGACCACACCTGAAAAAACTTCTTTCTTTTAATTAATTTTGTTGAGAAAGAAATAATAATAAGACAGTTTTAAAACAGATCAGTAGCACAGTTATAATAATTAGTACATTGCATATTGTTGTCTTCATAGTAGTTATTCATAGTGCAAAATGCAGACATGATATCCTGTCCAAACATTATTAGCACAAATCTTTCTTCTCATTGAATTAAGAGAAAGTAGTTGTATATCTATCCTGACTATTTTGTACATACAGATACAAAATGCTCCTTCATTTATATCCCCATTTTTTGTTTAGTTTTGTCAGAGATGGGTATTCCATTGTCATTTAAATGTTGTAGATGCGTGAATTCAGCAAAATATTCTGATATAGTTCCGCCAGTAAACCATAATAGTAGTGGGTTGTCCACAGGACTGTCAATGTCAGAAGTTGTTGACTTGAGCCTTTTACAGCTCAGCACATTAATATGGCTTAACATTTTACACCTCGTTTTTATACTTTTCTGCTGGGTGCAGGAGAACACTTTCTGAGGTGCTTGGGCCTCATCAGTTATGCTGTGCATATGATATGTTCTGCCCTTGGCCCTAAGACAAATGCAATGGTTATGGCAACAGAACAAAGACCATAAAAGAGGCCTGTAAAATAAAGGATAGATAGGGACAGTGTTTGCCACATATAAGTAGCAGTGTTTTGGGTATCTATTAGTCCTCTGACTATAGCACTACTTTTCAATATTATAATATCTGGGCTCTTAAAGAAAACTTGTTACTACTCCATCTTGGATGTGTTTCATTCCAAATAAAAACCTAGTGCTTAATGAAGGGCTGGGCCCACACAACCATCATTGCATCAATTATATTTCACACGTATTCTATGGATTAGAAGATGACTCATCTGGATCTGTCCCTCAATGGCATTGACCTATCATTCAAAGAATAAGACACAAAGCTGTGAACAGTGAAGAGTACCTGGCCCAAATCCAGATATTCAATGGTTTCATGATACATCTTTAGCCAAGGAAACAATTGATTACTGATTCTTTTATAATGAAATCAGCTCTAATATTTTTCTATAAACACATGTTATCACCGATCTCTTTTTAAAAGCCAATATATCTTTAATGTCTCTATCTTAAACTATTCAGTTCCTAAGATCTCAATGAAATTTCACTGTCCATATGGTCATTCAGTTGTGCTGACAGCATGCTTTCTAAGGGTGCCTTAGCTCTTATAAATTTAAAATAGAAAATGTATACCGTGACTTAATAAAGGTCAGCTTCACCCTTACCCTGTAATGTGAAGATTTTCTAAAATTCAGGACTTCAGCTCTTGAAACTAATTTCCTAACAATTTCACCCAGTCTTGAGACTTCAAAGATAATATGAATTACTGCTAAATTTATAGCTCTATTTTTAATCTTTCTCTGAATTCCATTTACATATTTCCAACTGTCAGATGGGCATTTGCACTCTGCTATCTTGCCATCTCTTTAAACTCAAAATTTCCAAAATTCAGTACTCTACTTTCCATGAAAATCAGATCTTATTCTGAATTACTTATTTCTGTCAGTTGCTGCACCATCCTCATGTAACCCCTGATCAAAATGCATCTGTAATCTAATTTGCATATTGTGACTCACTTTAACTCATATACACAATCAACAGCAAATCTGTTTAATTTCCCTTTTGTTCCTTTCAATATCCTATTCAGTATTCTCTATTAATTCATTTATGAATTATTTTGATTGATAGATGGCATAGTCCTGTCTTTATTCTTTTTCTAATCTCTCCTACAAAAAACTCTAGTTTTATCATTGCAGAAAAAATTTCATATATTCTCTGTCAATGCCAAATTCCGTGGCCCACTATACAGGTGATATGCAATCTATAGAGCCACTTTGAGTATCACCACTCAACACCAAACTTGAATTCCATCTTGATGGTTCATTCATTGCTGACCAAACACCATCTCTTAATCTAACAGACAGTATCTTACTTCTTGTTACCTGTTGTTCATCTTCCATAGCCATTGTATCTTCCCAGGTTCAATGTAAGTCTCTTATTTTTCTTCAGGCTTCTGGGCCACTTTAGCTCCTGTTCGTCTCTTCCTTCTCTGGGGTCTTTTCATTCTTACTGTACACTGTATCCATTTGACATTCACTGTCTCATATCAACTCCTCAAACTTTCATCATTGAATCACATATTGTAAGGGCCAGCCAAATAGCTCAGCAGATTAAAGCACCTGCTTAGGCAGATGCAGTGGCCAGGATTTGATTCCTGGCATGCTGTGCCAGTCCTGCCCACAGAGCACACTGAGGCAGTGATTGACATGGGCCATGGTGGTGCGTGCTTGTAATCCCAGCACTTGAGAGGCTGCAAACAGGAGGATCACTATGAATCTGATCTAGGAGTGAGACTCTGTAGATCCTATACCAAATATGAGGGGAAAAGCATATATTATACTTTCAATTGTATTGAGAAATTTGTAAGGATGAAAAAGTGAAGGAAATATATTCTGTGTTCTTCCGTGTGGTTACCATAATACTATGTCTTTAAAACATAGTTGCTGAGGCCAGGGAGACGGCTCAGTGGAATAAGTGCTTCCTTGGCAAGTGCAAGGGCCTAAGTTCAATCCCCAATTCTGCCAAAAAAACCCCACATAGTTGCTAAGTGCATATTTAAGTGTAAAAAATATAATCTAGAGCAGTTTAATGCAAGGTATATTTATATATCAGTAGCTTTTCTCTATGAATTCTGCTGTCTGTAATATTTGATAATAAGCAGAGGACAGCCAAGTGTCAAGTATTTAATCCCAATATCAATCTCACTTAAAAGGAAAGTGAACTCGTGCTGAGGACTATTTTTCAAAGTGTTCCAAAAGTCTGTCCACTCTCCTTCTTACAGGATGACATAGCCATCAGGGTATGTGTCTCCACATGGCTGGTATTTTATTTACTCAGTCTGGGTTTTTTTTCTCTGCCCATCTTGTACCCTAACCTCTCTCCCTCCCCTGTATTTCTCTAAATTCTACATTTTCAGCTTAAAAAAGAAACAGAAGAGGCAACAGAAAATGTTAAAATAATGGGTTACAGAGAACAAGAAGAAGCTCAAAGTTTAAATTTCTCAATTTATTTTAAAAGGCATTTGATTCATGACTGCATTTTTCTTTATTTTATTTTAGTATTTTTATTTTGGGGGGGCAGAATCAGGGATTGAACTTCGGCCCTTGCACTTGCCAAGCAAGTGCTTGTTCTACTGAGCCATCTCTCCTGACCCCAGGACTATATTTTGAATACACAACACAATTGCAAAAAGGTGGATTAAACAATTGAATTCTGGTAATTTTAGAGACTTCTTGTTTGAGGGGGTGGGGAGATAGTTCAGCATTCAAAATGCCTGCCTGGCAAGCACGGGAACCCTGGTTTGATTCTTGGTACCACATGCCATTCTGGGTGTGACAGTGCATGCTTATAATTCTAGCGCTGGGGAAGCTGAGAGAAGAGGATCACTACAAGTCCAAGCTGCATAGCGAGACCCTGTAGCAAACAAGTAAATACAGTAGTCCCTTGCTATTTTGTGATTCAGCTTTCGCAGACTCACTGTTGTGGATTTAAAAAAATATATTAATCTAAATTATTTATCGCTGATTTTGTACTTTACTGTGGGATTTTGCAGTACGGTACAGTATACGTATATCGTTAAAATTATGTAAATTTATGAATTTAGAAAATGATTCTGAACATTAGAAGAGTTTTTAAAAGTGTGGGAAATTTTTATAAGAGTGTGGGAAGGGTTAATGAAGCATTAAAATATGCATAAATACTAAAATAAATATAACATTGCTACTTGGTTGATTTTCACTTATCGCAGGGGTGTCTGGTGTGTAAAGTCAGTGATAAATTAAGGACCACTGTAAAAGATTTTAAAATGAAAGAAAGAAATTCCTCTTTTTATACAACATGCCAAAGTGCTCTTCCTTACTGGAAAATATTAATATTAGAGACTAGAAATCCTTCTGTCTCTAAATTAATACTCCAAACACTAGATAGGTCTCCATTTTGAAAAATTTGAGGTTCCTTCATCCCATCTCTTTAGCCTCCTGTGCTGAAATATTCCTCTTTCTTATACTTTTAGTTGTTTTCCTCCAAGACACACTTAGCTACCTGAGGAAGCAGTAATTGACATGAGTGGCTCTCAGTTGTCCCTCTAAAACTTTGTAAAGTAAGCAAACAAAGGTCCTAACCACTTAGACACAAGTATCACCTACCAGTGAACCCTAAAAATAAGCAAGTAGTAGATCTATAAATGGTTATATGTTGACTTTTCTGAGTTTCTTTTTTTCTCCTTAAGTTTACTTGCTTTTTCTGTAGATATCATGGAAAGCTATTCTGCCTGTATAGTGTGTGCCAAGATCACCCAGGAACTTTTGGATACACTTCACCAAAGAAGTTAGAAAAATTTTGTGCTCATTCACAACATAAAAAGCTGAAGTATGACATGTTTGAACTTTCTCTGAGATTCTGTGACATAAGACTGAGTGAAAGCCATCAAGATTATGCATTCTTAGATCTTAATCTAAATTTTACTATTCACATTCTATTTTTGTACTAACACTCTTAGCTATACCTTTTCCTGACAGACACTGCCCAAAAAGATATATTCTCTCTCTCTCTCTCTCTCTCTCTCTCTCTCTCTCTCTCTCTCTCTCTCTCTCTCTCTCTGCATCTATCTTTAGATAGATAGATAGATAGATAGATAGATAGATAGATAGATAGATAGATGTAGAGATTTTTTTTAATTTTAGAGAAGGGTCTACAGTGTGTTCAGGGCCTCACTACTAGATCAGACTCATAATGATCCGCCTGTTTACAGCCTCCCAAGTGCTGGGATTACAGGGGCGCACCGCCATGCCCAGTCTCAACTGCACTGTCAGCGTGCCCCAGGGGCAGGGCAGACATAGCAGGCCTGGGGATCAAGCAGCCCCTGTCCTGCTTGAAGGTGCTTGAATTTTCTGAGCTATTTTGCTGGCCCTTCTCTATATATTTTTAAGTCATGACCAAGTCAATTAATATGACAAGTCATAGCAAACTATCTGAAGATATAAGTAGATGATTCATTTTCTCCTAGAAATTACTACGTTCTACTCCTTGCAATCTAATCTTCTTCCTACACTAGCAAATACAACAGCATCATAAATCTAATCTTCCAATATCTATTCTGAATAATTCTTCAATAACTACTAACAAAGCATAGTCTTCCTCTCGTATTTCTACTATTTTGTTACCACCTGAAGACAGAGGTTGAGAATCAGGAGATTTGGAATCATCTAGAGTATTCAGCAATTTTTTTAAAAGTTTAATTACAGTTGAGCAGCCAATCAGAATTTGCTATCAAGTACATTAAAAAAACACAAAAACAAAACAAATGAGGTCTAAGGCCTATCTTCTTCCATGTCATGAAGAGTGGCAGGTGGTCAGCCTGGACAAGCTTCACGAGATGCTTCCATCTGAAGCTCTAACTAGAAGTTCTTGGAAACAATTCAGATGGACAGCATTGAGTCAGAAAATGAATTCCATGCACTACCATGTGACTTTTGTGGATTGTTAGCTGTATTGAATCAAGAGCTAAGTATCTTTAAGACACTGTCCATGGGGAATGGGCCCCTAGATCCTTCTGCAGATGTTCAAGTTCCTCATATGAAATGGTATAGTATTTACATATAAACTGCACGTATCCTCCTATATACTTTAAATCATTTCTAGGTTAATTAAAGTATATATTTCAGTGTAAATGCTATGAAAATAGTATTACACTATATTGTTTTGGTATTAAAGGTAAAACTGCATGTTCATTACAGAAACAATTTTTTAAAAACATAATTTTGATCTGTATTTAGTTGAATCCACATCAGCAGATGTGGGACCCACTGATGTGAAGGGCCCATTCTATATCTATCTGCCTATCTGTTTGTCTGTCTGTCTGTCTATCTATCTGTCTACTGAGGTGACTTCTATCAGTGAGTTTTTTCCTTAAAAGCATAAACTCTTTTGATCTCCCTTATCAGAGATTACAAAAGAGCTAGACACTTAGTAATCCAATTTCTAAGATGGATTTTCAAAACAGGTATTGGAAATCACCTGTTGATAAAAACACTCTTTTTAAAAGCTTAAATTGGTATGAAACGAAGCAAGGGACCATGTTAGCTTAATTTCTGAAGAGCTGAAGTCACTCCACTTATACTAACCAACATACACAAGCTGGAAAGATAACTTTGGTATTTAAGCAAAAAAAAAAAAAAATCATTTTCATTGTGCTTTTGTACTTGTATTGCACCTTAGCATTTTATTTTAAAAACCCTCTTATAATGGCAAGACTGAGCTTAAAAATTGCACGTTGGCATGCACACAGATAAGAAAATGCTTTTTATTATAATGTTTGGTTTCTGGCACAGACCTCAGCTTTTGACGGTCCTATCATAATTTAATCATCATCAGTTGATTTCTACTGAAGTTTATTTTAATCCTATGATTGGAAACACTTAGGTTAAAAAATTATCAAAAATCTTCATAAATTATTCATTAAGAGATAATAACTTATTAAATACAATTAAATTTTGAAGTAATTCACAGAAGTTCCCATAGTGTCTGATGTGTTTAAACCCCTCGTATCGCAAACATTTCTTACAAAAGCTGATTGGAAGCTCTCTGAGTTCTTTGCTTTCCTTTGTAGAGTTAAGATAGGGCAACAGTTAAGCAGATCCAGAGAATAAAATATGACAGTATTTAAAGGCCTGCTTTTCAAATGTAGTAAATACTCACTTACAGTAGCTATTATTATTGTTGTTACTATTGTTGTTCCTATTGTATGAAAAATAAATATCTTCTATATTCATATGAAAATACTGGTGGGTTGCTCGCACACCCTACAATGTGAGGATATTTTATTTACTTCATACACAGTTTAGATTGTGCTTTTGATTTTAACCAACATGTAGTTCCTTCCCCCACTCTCCCTCTGTTTCTGGTAATGTAACTAAGTCTCAAGACTCAGTTTATTTCTTGCCCAAAAGAACAATAATAGCCTTAAAAGCTGTTTGATATGCTATATATGATCTGGGGCAATAAGTGAACTCAGAAATGACATGCTAAATTATTCATCCAACTAAAATAATAACATTTAGAGGTCAACATCGTGCACAAAGAATTACTAATTTGCAAGCATGCATTTTAAGTTTCACTTAAAATGAAAACCAAGTTGTAAATCCCCTTCACTTCACTCTGTAGTTGACAATGAAGAAGTCTTTCCACATGTGAATCTAAGAATATCCTCAATCCTTCATTTCTAATTATTTCATTAGTGGGACCCTGTTAAAACTTATTTTTTAAATGATTCTTCAAATGTCACTAAAATCCTTTCGATGTCTGGTAAATTTAAGAAATATGAAATCATTTTAAAAACTATTATAAATACAGTAGTGCTTTCAAAATACTCAAGTTATGTTAACAAGACCACCCATGTATATTTGGCAAAGTAGTGGCATATTCAAGGCATATGAGTCCTTCTGGAGGGGGAAGTTTTGGATCGATGCAGATCCATCCAGCCTTCAGCCGCCCCCCCAGAGGTCCCTGTTAGGCATGCCTGTTAGGCATCTCCCTGTTAAATGGGAATGCCTTAGTCAGTGTAAGCAGGATACAAAAAAGTGTCTACCTACTCTTGTTTCTTCTTTGTACTTCACAAAAGAGGCAAGATGGGACTAATTTAGAGAGTTGAGAAAAGGCATAGAAAGATAGCATAAAAATACATATTCAGCTCATATTTTACCATCTGCACAACGTTCAAGAAGTTCAAAACCATCACCATCTCCTTGGAGATTTAAGTAGCCTATGGAGCTCATTGGTTAATGAATTTTCTAGGACTTAAGGAAATGTAAAGAATAGGTGAAGGTTGTTACAGCAATACCTATAACCTGAAGGAAAGCACATGGCAAATCAGAGGGCAAGTGTCCTGATAAAAGGAGGAGGAGGACGTATGTAGATTCATGTTGGGACTGGGGGCACACAATAATGTATCAGTACAATCCAGCTCCAGTAGGAATGGTCGGAATGGGTAAAGTAGGATAGCAAGCATCTGTTGTCTAATGTGATTTCAGAGATAAATAAGGACAAAGTTTTAGAAATGGAGTGCTGACATATTGGACATTACAATCGGACATGGGCATGATTACTCCTGATCAGACATGAAACTTAATTAATCTGCAAGAAAAAATTCTACCAGAAGTACATCTTTTAATGGCTAGTTATTCAAGATAAACAGCTAGGGAAAACTTCTCAAAGTTTGAACCCCAGATACATTCACTTCACTCTTCTATAGATCTTTCATTGTCTATTATTATAATAAAAAATGTGGTCATAGACAAGATGAACTACTTCAATGAAATCATAAGTATTAATTCTTAATTTTTATACTGTATTATAAATAACAATTTATTATGGAATTGAACAATTTGAAAGAGCTAGAAATTGTTATTCATTTCACTCACTCAGTCATTTAATAATCACTTACAATTGTGATACTTAATTAACTGACCCCCTCAATTAATGACAGGAGTTGTCCCATAAAATAATAGAGCTCAAAATTTCCTGTAGTCTAGTGAATGCACTGGTATAAAACAGTCAAGAGGAAAAAATCTGCAAGGAAAATAAAATTTCACTGTGAAAGAACTTAACAGAACATTTTGCGTGTATTAACAGCTCCTTTAAAAGTTTGAAAATGTGGACCTTTTCATTAATAGAAAAGAACGTCCACAATGCATTACCTATAAGCAAAATGCCATGAGCATATTTGTAAAAAGAGTGAGACTTATAGTCTCAGGCAGGAGAGGTCCCAGAGGGCATTCCTGTCACAGAAATGACCACTTTGTGCATATTACTGCCCCTGAAAACTTCCCTGGGGGTAAGATGTGGAGGTGAAAGGCAGTCATCCTGTCACTCCCAACCCTGAGCTAACTGTGGTCAGTGATTTTGCTTTTAACAACAACAACAACAAAAAAAAAAACCTTTGATACAGATGAGAGACAAAGAGAAAGAGACAGATAGATAGGCAGACAGAAAGCCAGACACAGAAAAATGACATAAACTTAGCTTACAAAGATGAATCTAGAATAGGGCTGCATTAGTCAATACTCAATATAGCAAAGTCCAAAAGAATCAGGAGGATCTTCTGCTAAAGAATGTCCAATCTTGAAAGGAACAGAACATGGGAAATGATAAACTTTTTAATAGCAAATCTAATCTCTGTGGTGCTCAGAGTCAGTAGGAGCAACAATAACAAAGTCTGGGTGATTTTGCATTACCTTTTGAGTGCAGTAAAAATACAAGCCAGAATTTTACAAGAAAGTAGTGATATTACTATACATCAATCTACTGTAAATCAAGAATTCTCTAGATGACATGAAACTTGCCAAATGGGGTAGAGGTAAAATCAAAACCTTGTATCCCCAAGCTTTTTGCATTTTCAGGTCAGCACTAAGTTTTTATGAAGCTCTAAATTAAAATCAAAGTTTTTTTTTGTTTTTTTTTTAATCCCAGGCTAAAGTACTTAGACAAGCAAGGGTCATTTTAAAGTATAAGAGCAAAGGGTATAACAAGAAATATTTGATGAAGTGACAGCTAGTCATTTCTTTAACAAGTTATTTGTGATCTTTAAGAAACAGGATAAGATGCCAGTAAGAAGGGAAAAGTTGATGTTGATAAGGCAGCTACATGAGGAGAAAAAACAAGTTGCTCTTAAGACCTGAGAAATCAATGTCTTCATTTAAACCTGTTAAAGGACAAACGAAATCCACTGCTCACATCGAATGCAACCCTGACTTAAATTGAAACCTGTGCTCTTGTATCATCCAAAAAGCTCCAGGATACTCAAGGACCCTGTCAAGGACACTAACTTGAAAACAGAAGTCCAGAGCTTAAGTGCACCTAGATGCATGGTGAAGACTGAGAAACTCCTTATGTACCTTGGAGTTTATTCTTCAGGCAAGAGAGAGCCCTTGAACATTTTAGATAAAGTGAGCAAAGCAGTTTCATGGGAAAGTTAAATATGCCAGTGATACATAGAAGGAAGGAAAAAAATGAATTGCAACAAGACTTAAAAGGAATTAAAATCCAGTTATAATAATTCAGGAATCACAATGTGACAGCTAGATGAACTAAGCAGGAAGCAAGGTGAATGGATCTTGCTATAAAGTTGAATGTGAACATCAAGAACAAGGGAAGCACTAGGGAAAAGAATCTTATTTAACAGAATTTTAATGAATTGATAAACTCTGGTTTGAAGCAGTGAGGAAGGATAGAAGATAGATTGTCGTGTATAAGAATGCCAAGAAGAAATTTAGGTGACAATATTGACTAGTGTTCCATTAGAGATTAGTACTCGGGAGTCATTCTAAATCAGTGGATCTCAACTGGGGTCAATTTTTTGTTCCTCCAAGGAGACATTGCACAATGTCTGGAGACATGTTTTGATTGATGAGTAAAGGAAAGATGTTTCTGTTTTATTTATTTATTTATTATTTTATTTATTTATTTATTTATTTATTTATTTATTTTTGCAGAACCAGGGATTGAACTCAGGCCCTTGTGCTTGTCAGGGAAGCGCTTATTCCACTGAGCCATCTCCCTGGCCCTAGAAAGATGTTTCTGGATTCTAGTTGGTTTGGGCAGGAAGGATGGAAAAACATCCCACAATGCCCTGAACAACCCTCTCCAACAAAGAATTAAATTAATTAACCTAGCTCCGAATGTCAACAGGACAGAAACCTTACCCTATATAAACGTCCTAATGTGTTAAGGATGACTTGTCAATCAGTTCATATAGTATGTTCATCTATAATTTATAGGAAATAAAAATAGTACTAGTGTTCCCTGAGTCTTTCTCTGTCTCAAGCACTATCTTCACATTGCAATCTTATTTTCTATCATCTTTAAAATCCACAGAGATGAATCTCATTTTTAACTTCATCTAGCAGATAAGGAAATTTGTCCATTGAAAAGTTCAGATTCTTATATATCACTATTCACTAGCAAGTCAAGACCAATGAAATATGGACAGGGATGATCCAATGAAAGATCTAGATATATACAGATCTATTATGACAAATTGGCTTATGATATTAAAAGAGACTGAGAGGTCCCATTGTCTGCAAGCCTGAAATCCAAGGAAGCTGGTGGTTTGATTTTAGCCAAAGTCTAAAAACGTAAGAGCCAGGAAAACATATGGTGAGTCCCAATCCACGGGCAAAAGATGACCTATCTCAATCAGGCAGCAAGCAAATTCACCCACCTTTTCCTTTTTGTTGAATTCATGCCCTTGAGGTATTGGACAATGCCCACCCACTCTGAGAAAAGCAGTATACTCCGCTATACAGACTTACCTTCACAGGTACATCAAGAATGCCTAAGTCAGTATCTGAGCATTTCAGTCAAGTTGACACATAAAACTAATCACCTTTCATTCACCACTCATCAACGTGGCATCTCTGTGTCTCTCTTTAACCATAGCATTTAATCTCCAAATAAAATCAACAGTCATAATCTATCTGATGTGACACAACTGTGCTGTGTTCAACCAAAAACATACTAAACCTTCCTCAGAGGAGGAAGATTCCTTAAAGATATTTACTTTCCTTCTTGCCATGCTAGGCTTGAAAACTTTACTTAAATATGATGATATGAACACAACACAATTTAGGTTAGATAAACAAGAAAAGAAAGAAAACAAAGATTTTTGCCAAGTACACATGCAAATTCATGGCAAAAGAGGAAATAGTGAACTTACTCTTCATTTCCATAACTGTTATGTGGTTGTTGTTGATGTTCATAACTGCTTTCATTTATTTTCTGTGTTTGTTGTCTTGACAGTTCTTTACTGGATTTGGAAGCTCATTCATTCCTGAACAATACGCACCATGATAATCCTGCCTGGTTGTGTTGTAATTTACCATTGCCTTTATCATAGGATATATAATAGTTACAGATACCCTAAAGGATCTCCTTGCTTTAAACATAGCCTTCCTTATCTCCCTGAGGGAGTGATAGTCTCGTTTCCCCTCAGTAAGAGGAATCAGTCACCATAGCCAACATTATAAGTCTTTTGCATCTGGGTTTAGAACTAAACTTCTAGTTCAGTTAAATCATTGCTCTATCTCCTAGCAGAAGCATTTTTTCCCTCTTGAAATAAGATCTCTGGGCCAACAGAGCAATAAATTCCTATGATAATGGGAAATAGAGATGTTGCTCAAAGGTCTCTGGGCATGACAGTAAATGTTTCCAGTTCCTTTTCCAGCTGTTGATCCACAGACCCACGAGTCCTGGCTATAAGAGAAGTAATATTGTATGTGGAATGTGTCAAAGCTTATATAAGCCTTCCAGAGAAGCTTTTTGTAGCTTTTCAAGGTATTGCTGCCTTTCTAGCACTGTAACTGAGTCTACTATTAGACAAAAGCAAGTATTTCAAGATGGTGGGAAGGAAACGGTGACACCAGTAAATGTAATCGCTTCCTACCATGGAAGTGAGTTCCTGGATCAGAAGCAATGCTGTGTGGAGTACCGTGATGGTAGACAAAGCGTTGTGTAAATCTAGGAGTGGTAGTTCTGATACAAGCATGGAATGTGGGCCAGATAAATCTATATTCAGAATCTCTATTCTAGTAAAAACAAAATGCTGCCCTTTCATGGTGGAAGTAGACCAATATAACCCACCTGCTGCTGTGTAACTTCCTGAATCAAAAACAGTGTCATCTCTGGGTCTTGGAGTCAATCTCTGTCTTTAGTAGATGAAAAACTGAGCCATGGCCACAGCCAGGAACCTGGGAGGCTGAAGTCCAGGTTGCCAACCCCACACAAAGGTTTCATCACCATGGCCATTTCACTCATGGGGTGCACTGAGCAATGTGAGGGTGGCTTGAAAAGGGGGCTGAATGGTGTCCATAGAATGAGTGATTTTATACATGTGATAATTAAAGTCATTCTCTTCTGATTTCAACCTTTGATAAGCACTTACATGGGACACAAACATATTCACATTGTTATTTCCATTCAGAAACATGCAGCCACATATCTGTCCTACAGATTTCTATATCAATGATTTTTCAATCATGTTCTTCTGAAGTCCATGACCAGGCAGCCAAACCATGGGCCAAAGCCTATAAATCAGTATATAGATACATCTGTCATTTCTCTCTCCAAGAACAGTAGACTCACAGGTGCACTGCTTGAAGTTCTGCCCACTGAGAGAATTTTCCAAATCATTGTTCTTCCAGGATGCCCCAGAATGGGGACATAGCACTGCAGCTGTCCACTTGCAGGTGGTCACTGGGTATCATAGAGAACCATCTGGAGATCAGGCCTGGATCTTCTCTCCCTCTGTCACCAATCAAAGGGAATTGGGGAGATTAGCTCTAGTGTGCACAGTGCCTTGGGTTGATTCCCCAGCCTGAAAAATAAATCAAAGAGCTTCCCAGGAAGCTACAGGTACAGGCAGGGAGAAAGAAGAAAGAGTGGTTGAAATGGGAATCATGGGCACTTGGAGTACTTCATGTAATTTCTTGTGTGATCGGGGTCTGCTCAAACCTTGTCACAAATATGGCACTTCTGTTGGAGGATAGAGTGTACATTCAGCTTTATGGCTGCAGGGTCAGGTAACACTGAGTTTGTGATGGACTAATCAACACATATGTACTTCGGAGGCCCATGGTTAAGTATTCAAGCTCTCCTAAGGCCTAGAAATAGGTAGAGCTGTTTCCAAAGGAAGAGTTTTTATCTGAGTATGTTGGCAAAGGCTTACTCTAAAATTCTTGGAGATCTATGAAGCACGAATATGACAAAAAATTCAATTCAATATGATTTTTGATTCCTCATGCGATTATGTCACCCTGTTAAATATGTATTGCCACACATGTTGCCCACATTTTTGCCTGTAAAAATCAGAAAATGCAAGTGGTTCCTTTGGGATACAGCACACATCCTCTGGATCCCAATTTGCATCACACATTTAAGAGTCTTCTAGAACTTGAGGCTAGCTATGGATCTAGAAGCTAAGAGAAATGGGGAAGGCAGGTGCTGAGAAAAATCAGTGTCTTACATGGAACTTGCCTCAGGTGAGGTCTTCGTCACTTCCACAGAGAGTGCAGCATTAGTACTTTCAGATGAGGATAGAAAACCAATAAGAAGGCCAATTTCACCAGCAAAGAAGAATCAACAGGGTATAGGAGAGCCATGGCCCTACAGTCACCAGGATCTCCGCATAGATTCTCATCCCAACTTTTGAGTCCCCCATCGTTTTCCTGTAGCTACCCTTCCTGTGGCAGCAGACACCCAGTGAGATTTGTGCATGTGTAATTCTACCAGTGACAGGAGGAGATGGCACACATTCTTTTTTAAGCATTCTCAGCTCTGCAGGGCATGCACAGAGAGATTTAGGTATATATCTGGTGCTTGACCATGCAGCATTCTCGCAGACATACCTGAAAGTGCTGTCTAATGACACGCTGGGGCATCCACTAGCTCAATTATACTCACACACATTAACCATTAATCCTGCCCAGGGTCATGTACCTGGCAAATTTAGGAACCCAGATTAACAATCAAAAAGCCAATTTTCAGAACTATGACTTTAACACTCGACTGGAGCATACAGTGGTGTTAGGTATGGTACCACCAGTTCGACAGTAGACCAACACAGACAAAAAGCACTTTTAACTGTCTGTTGAAAATAAAATTCAACCTTCTGGATACTAAATTTTATGCCATGGAAAGTTATGGCATTGGTAGACTTCAACTGAATAAAAGTTATTTATGTGTAGTTTGCTTTCTGATATCTTTTCTTGGGTCCCCAAAAGAGTTATAAAATTAAAGTTAAGAAAAATGAAGTGACATGTTTTGAACTTCAAGATGTATTTTTTGGGCCAGGGAGATAGCTCAGTAGAATAAGCACTTGCCCGACAAGCGCGAGGTCCTGAGTTCAATCCCTGGTACCACAAAAAAAAGAGAGAGATATTTGTTAAAAATCACAGATTTTCTTTCCTGACAAGCACAAGGGCCTGAACTCAATAATCAGTTCCTTCAAGAAAAAGAAAAAAAAATCACATATTTAATAAAACTTAGAAAACAAAATAAACCTTATGGCTTTAAATCACTTATTATAAAGGTAAGTTCTATGAACACTTTTCATTTGATCAAACTAGGTATTCCACAATTTAGGGTTAGTTAGTCGTCCCCCCTCCCCGGTGAAGATAACAAGGGCCAATCTACTTTCTTCAAGAAGCATGATTTCCAGTTTTTTGGAGGACATGAACTCATTCTCCAACTGACATATTAAGAAATATAAATAGCCATCATAGAGCTGAAGGAAAATTGAAAGGAAAACTAGAGAAACAGCAAAGATGGAAGGGGATCCAGAGACACCTGCACCTGGCTCGACTACTTGGGCTGCAACTTGGGCAAATTTGCAACTTCATAAAAAACCAACTTGAAAGTGACCATCCAATGTATTTTAAAGTAACTTAGATGAGCAAGTTATTGTAGATATCTTTAAACATTATGCATGTCAAAGTAGTAGGTAAGAAAATTATCATGAATATTTCATAGGTTTATTTCCATATTTTAACCTATTATGTTAAAGTTATAGATCTAAATGCTATTTGAGTAAAATTGCTTTATGATGTAATATTATATGATGTCAGCACCCATATCACTAAATGCTACATCCACATATGTGTTAAACTTGAATATTTTCTGGTTTTCTAGGAGTATGTTGTTATCCTGAAACCCTTAATTCCATTCTCTGCTCAATTCTCATATTCACCTCTTGCCCATAGAGGTCAAACATGCAAATTTAGATTTTACTGCTCAAACTTAAAGTAAATTATCTTTAATGGGGTTTTAAACATACTTCTCTAGCACTTCATTTAAAATGAACAATTTTTCTCTCTTGAACTGCAGTTGAGATTATCTTGGAGCAATGATGTATTTCTTTTGATTTTCCCCTTGTTTTCTGATAATGCAATCATAATAAATCCTCCTTCTGCCTTTGGTCTGGATACTTAGTAGCTGTGTATTTGTTTTCTTTGAGCGCAATGCACATTAATATTTATAACCTTTTTCCTTTGTAGCATCTCCCAGATGGCTCTGCTCCCAGTGCACATGCTGAATTTTATCTTTTACCGTATCCCAGTGAAGTTCGTAGAAGAAAAACAAAATCCGTTCCAAAATGTACCGACCCCACTTACAATGAAATTGTAAGTATGATTCATCTCCCGTCCAGTCATTCTGGGTTTTTCTTACCATTTTTTTTTTTTTAGCTTAACAACTGAATATGGGAAATTTGCAGCAACTGGCAGCATTATTCTATAAAGGACTTATGTTTCCCAAAATAGGCACAGTATGCTGATCACTTTTCGAGATGCTAAGGAACTGGAAAGTACAGATACTGCTTTCAAAACCTTGTGGAAAAATGTCGAATTGTGGCAAAGCTCCAACAAAAGCCCAAGACCTGTTCTGCATGCTAACACTGTCTCCATTTCATCTTTTCTTTAACCTTCATCTCCTTTACTTGAGTTTTCTTATCAATAGTATTATTCTAAACTCCCTGATGTATAACAGCAAATCTCACACAATCTCTTTTAAAACACTGAAAACACAAGTAAAATTCAAATTAAGTCCATGCATATTATAAACAGTCTATAATTTATTTGTGATATACAGGTTTAATATTCACTCTCCTGACTTCTGAGGCAAACCCCTGCATTTGTTCCCTCAAGTCCACCCTTTCCGTTTCTCCTCTCCCTTTTTCAATTGCTTGCCCACCTCTTCCTCCCTCTCACCCAAGCATGCTCAAGTGCTCCATCCAGCAATCTCTAAAGGACCAGAGGGAGCTTCTTACCTTAGCATCTCTACAGAAATTTCATTCGTCCCTACCACTTCTTCCTCTCACCTCATTAATTCCCATTTACTCTTTAATTCTCTTCAAATGGGATTCAGACTTTTATTTGTAGTGCTTTATTCTAGTAACATCAATACGATTCTAATAGCTAAACTCAGCAAACTCCAGGCTGTCCCCATCCAGCCAGGAGCAGAGCACCACTGACCTACTGCTCACATTCTACTTCTTTAAATCTCCCTCTCCCTCTTCTTGTCCCTCTCCCTGCCCTTCTCCCTGTCTTTTTCCCTTCCCCTCCCGCATCTCCTTCTCCCTTCCCCTCCCCCTTCTCCCTCTCCCTGTCCCCTCCCCTCTTTCCTCCTCTCAACCCCTCCCCCTCCCTGTTTTCCTCTTCCTTTTCCCCTCCTTCTTTCCCTCCCCTCTCTCTCTCCTCCTCTTCCCCTACTGGGTTTTTCTGTCTGTTCTCTGCTTCACACACACAGTAAGGCTTTCCCCATCAATAGGTTTTACACCCCAGGATTATTCCAACTACAAATCAAAAAAGCTAGGGAACAACTTGCATGTACAGTAAACTCATATAGACTTTTCTCCATCATTATTCTCTAAAAACTGTAATGGAACAGCTACTTACACCAAATTCACTGTATTAAGTATTATGAGTAGTCTGGTGATAATTTGAGACATGCTGGCTATGCACAGGTAGTATGCAAACACTATGCATTTGTTATAAAGGACTTGAGCATCTTTGGATTTAGATGTGCCCCTGGAATCCTAGATACTAATGGACAGCCTTGATGCTCTCACCATTATTGTATGACTGTGTATTCATAAATGCTATCATGTCTATGTAAGTATATCTGAATTAATTCTTCAAGCCCTGGCTTGCTTCTCATATGTTTGATCTGCACATCTTCTTGATTCCTGGAGAGCTTCATTTAATGATTCCCAGGCACTTTACAGCCAGGCTTTCCTCTTCTCTTTGCCATGTCAAAAATATTTTTCAGGGATGGCTAAATAGCTCAGTGGATTAAAGCACCTGCAAGCAGGTGCAAGGGCTGGGAGTTCAATTCCCAGGCCTGCCGAGCTGGTCCCACCCCCAGGGCACATTGAGATGGCAATTGAGACAGCATGGTGGTGCATGCCTGTAATCCAAGCTCTTGGGAGGCTGTAAACAGGAGGATCACTATGAGTCCAATATAGTAGTGAGACCCTGAACACCATGTAGACCCCTCTCTAAAATACAAAATAAAAAAGCATTTTCCAATGACAGAGAGGCTGTGTCTTCTCTCTCTGCAGTTTCAGTTACTCATGGTCTAATATTATTAAATGTAAGATTCTAGAAAAAAGATAATTCTTGTGTTCTAAATTCCATGGAATGAACATGTGATAAAATCTCACAACATCCCACTCCATTCACATGACACAGGAATGGTCCCTGAGGCCCACATGTACACATTTAGTACACTGCCCACCCATCAGTCACTTAGTAGACTTCTTGGTTATGTTTCATTCTGTCACAGTATCACAGTGTTCAAGTCATCCTTATTTTAATTAATAATGGCTCCCAAAGTAAAAATGCCATGGTGCTGGCCATTCGGATATAGCAAACAGACTGTAAAGTATTGCTGTAAAGTATCAGAGAGAGAGAGAGACAGAGACAGAGACAGAGACA
>PVKA01011548.1:0-60586 GCA_004027165.1 Ctenomys sociabilis | reverse complement strand
AAGGATGGAACATTCTGTAATTTTAAACATATTCACTAACACATGCAAATATTACAAATTGGGACAATCTAACAATATTAAAGTTAACATTGTCAGCATTACAAGTAGTTAATCTACAAACAAATAACAAAACTTTAAAATATTTTATAAGAAGCTTATTGCCAAAAGTAATAATCCAAGCATCAAAAAATATGGAAAACATACTAAAAAGAATTAGCTGTCTTGCTTTATCTATCAAACCATGTGTTCAAGAAATAGTTATGTTATTTCTAACCTCCAAAACAGCAGTACAAGGCACATGGAAATCTCAGTGCTAAGAGTTATAATTTATATTATTTGAATGTAGTGCAATAATGATTCAATAATAAATTTATACATATTAAAATACATACCAGTGTGCATAGAAACACAATACACATAGTGTAAATAACTCTGATTATAAAACATTTCTCAATGTAAATTCTGAAGTATCTAAAAACAACAACAGATACATACAAACCAAAATATATAATATCAAAATATGTGGGATATACTTACAGTGGTGATCAGAATACTTATTGGAATCTATATGTTAGGGAAAAGAAATATGTGACATAAACATATTACATGGTAATCTTAGGAGGCAGTGAAGGTGAAAATAAAATGTATTAGATATGTAATTCAAATAAATCCAATAAAAATATATATACTCAACATGTGATGTGTATTCAGGAAAGAAGAAATAAACTGCAAATATAAAAACAAAGGCGGGGGCCCAGCAAGATAGCTCAATTGTCTAAAGTGCCTGCCTCGGCAAGCTTAGGGAAGTGCAGGAACTGTGGTTCCATTCCTGGCACCACATGCTGGCCAGCCCCACCCCATTTAATAAATAAATAAAAACAAATACTAATAAACTAGTAAACACAAAAATTAAAATAAAAGCCAAGACATGATTTTTCTTGAAAGGAAAATAGAAAATGTTCAATCAAGCTATTTTAAAAGAAAGGAAGTTCAAAATATCACCATTAGAAAATGAAAATGAAGTTTTTAGATTCAGCAACTAAAGATTCATAAGGAATTACTCTAATGAATTTAATGACAAAGTAGTTTTGAAAGTGAGCCAAGAAACATTGAAAAAGACTTATCAAATTCAGTCGTTGCTGTTCATTCCTTGCTTAATCCTGACAGAAAAAGAAACTAGGGCCAGAAGGTTCAGTAAGTTTTAAGAAATAGTCAGGAAACACGTAATATTTACCTAGTGGCAGTTTTTTGGAAAAAAGTAAAAAAAAAAAAAAAAACTTGCTGTAGTTTGAAGGCGTCTTCCTACAATTTACCTTAGACACAACCCCAAAATGTAAGTACTAATGGTTTGGGAGGTGGGTCCTTTGGCAGGTAACAAGGGTTAGATGAAGTCATGAGGGTAGAGGCTCTATAATGACATTCAGGGCCTTTATAAGAAAAGAAAGATGTGATTTGGCCAACTGAGCAGTCTTCTCAGGGGTTTCTCTCTGCTGTGGTCTCGTGCACCAAGAAGGCCCTCACCAGGTGGCAACACTCGCTTTAGCATAGGATCAATGTCTACTCTTTATGAAAACAATTGCCACCAAACCACATGTCTGTGTTTTGTTTGTTTCTACACCATGCTGTTTTTATTACTGTAGCTTTGTAGTATACCCTGAAGTCTTGGATTGCGATGTCCCTGTCTTGTCCTTGTCACCCAGAATTGCATTTGTATTTTCAGTATCTTTTAGTGACGTGTGGTTTTAGGATTTTTTTTTCTAGTTCTGTGAGTTATATTCTTGGTAATTTGATTGGCACTGAAGTAAGTCTTCGTAACAGTTTTGGAAGTGTGGCCAGTTTGACATATTGGTTCTGCCTAACAAGGAATAGGGAAGGGCTGGTGATTCAGCCGAGAGGTTTAACTGCCTGCCTGGCAAGTGCAAGTTTCTGAGTTCAATCCCCAGTACAAAAAAAATTTAAAAAAAATAAAAAAAGAATAGGGAATATACTTTCATAATTATGATGTATTGCAAACATGCTCTAATAAGAAAAGAGTAAGAATCGCCAGTGCTCTGGTGCTTTGTTATACAATCAGAAATTGGACTAAAGTGCTACCTTAATCATTTTTCAAGGCCAATACAAAAGTAATAGAAAAATCAGACAGTGTCAGAAAAGAAAATTACTCATCAGCTTATGAACATGGATAAAACAATTTGTCTTACCTCAGAATTTCACACGTCAACTTGTAAATTAAAATGCCATATGAATAAATGAACACTGGTTCTTGCACAAAAGTATCAATATGTTTTGGTAAATCAGGACAATTTGAGAACTATCTATTAATACAATTAGTCAGATTAAGGAATTAATATCATATGATTATTTTAACACATACAAACGTGCACACACAAATTTAACATTAATTTAAAATTTCAAAATATTTTCAAATTTTTCAAATTATCTAAAGACCATACAGAATAGTAAGAACAAAACATTAGAGATGATATAGATATCATCAAATGAAACAATAGGAAGTTTACAACATTGTCTTCAAAGTAGTTGTTTAGGTTATCAGATATATGCATGCAAAATTGGTAAAAAGAAAGAAAAGAAAAGAAAAAAGTTATAAGAAATTAAAAAGGAAAAGAAAGGAAATTTAAGCATCAATTGCTTCCCTCTGTTGACCAGCAGAAATTAGCAGGACAAGCTTCCAACCATCCTGCATACATACAAAAATGCATGTCTTTCTTCGACCCCTCTCCTATCCTTTTCCTCATCCTAGTCTTTTTTCCTCTTTGAACAGATTCTTTCCCTTTCACAGTATCTATTGTACATTTCAGACTTTATCTATTCTTTTGAGCACTTACACTAGAGAAACAATATGATGTTGGTACATGTGGGTTTTATTTATTTCACTTATGAGTATGGGTCTCTCATTGCATCCATTTACATAAAAAAGCCTCAACTTTATCTTTAAAAAAAAATTGCTGAACAATACTCCATTGTGTAAAAATACCAGGTCTTTTCTATCCATTGCTCAGTTGATGGGTATTTGAGTTGTTTCCAAGATTTAGCTATGGTGTGCTGCTCTAAGGATCGGTGCACACTTATTGTGGTGGTAAGATGTTTTCAATTCATTTGGAAAGATACCCAGGAGGGGGATAGGAGGGTTGAATGGGACTTCCAATCCTAGCTTTTTCAGACATGTGCACACAAATTTCCACAGAGCTTGTCCCAGACTGTACTCCCACCAACAGTGGAGAAGGGTTCCTTTTCCCAAAAGCCCCTCCATCTTTGTTGCTCGTTGACTTTATTCTTTCAGCAGTGAGATGGAATCTCAGTGTTGTTTTAACTTTCATTTCTCAAATGACCAATGATGTTGAACATTTTCCCATACACTTCGTTTCTACATGTGTTTCTTGATCTGAGAAGTGTATATTTATCTCAGACTCCTAAATTAAAATTCTTTGAATTTTGGAGGCATGATTTATTTTTAATTCTTAATATGTTATAGATAGAATTCCTTTGTCTGAAAGACAATAGGCTTAACCTTTCCCAATATGTTGGTTTTCTTTTACTGTGATGATGATTTCTTTTGACATGTAGAAACTTCTAAAAAAAAATGACATCCCAGTTGTTGATTCTTTGAAGTACTTCCCATCCAGATTGGTTTTTGATCATGAACTCTGTAGGTGTAGACCTCTGTTTTTAAGATTTTTATATCCTTTTTCCCTCCAGGAGATTTAATGTTTATGTTTTCATATTTAAATCTTTGATTCATTTTGACTTTAATCTAATGCACGGTGGTAGACATGGGTTTGATTTTAGTCTTTGGCATGTGGAAAGCCAGTTTTTCCAGCACTATTTGTTAGAGGCTATGTTTCTCCCAGTGAAATGCTTGGCTCCTTTGTCAAAGATAAAGTGGTTTATAGCTGTTTTTGCATTTTCTAATATATTCTATTCATCATCAGGTTTTTTTTTTTTTTTTTTGCCAGTACCGTGTTGATTTTATCACAGTGGCTTTGTAGTGCAGTTTCAATTGTGATGCTTTCTGCCCTTCTTTTGTTGCTTGGGACTGATTTTGCTATTATAGGTTTCTTCTGGTTCAGAAGAATTTTAAGACTATTTCCTCTAGATTTGTTCATGATATTTTATCAGGATTGCATTGAATCTGTGTAACAGTTTTGGAAAAATAGGTTTCCTACTTTTCATCTATTTTTAATTGCTTCCTCTGCTTGGCAGTTCCTTTCTGCTGTTGTTCTTGTAGTTGCTGTTATTTCTGTCTCTTTCTAGCATATATGTCAGTAGTCTTTGTGGGGTTGGTTTTGTTCTCATGAATTTCTTTAGTTATTCATTGTTGTGGAAGTATTTCATCTCACTGTTAAATTAGATAAATAGTTTTACAGTGTACATCAATCTGAGCTAGAAGTTGTTTTTGTTCAAGACCTGAAATAATTCACTCTAAGCTTTTGATTTGGTGGTCTGTGTTGAGAAATCTGTCATGATTCTGATGAGCTTTCTATTATAGGTAATCTGGCTCTTTTCTTTAACAGCTTTTCGTATTCTATTCTGTTTTGTTTCAATTTCTGGGATCCTGACTGTTATGTGTCTATATACAGATGTATTTTGATTATGGCTCGTTGGAGTTCTATATTTCTCTCCATGCTTGGGAAATTTTCTGCTGCACTTCTGCAAATAATCTTTTTATGTCATTTGTGATGATCTTTGCCATTTCATTGAAACATTTTAATCTTATATTGTTTTTTTGCATCACCTTGTAGTTGTTGAATTGTAATAACAATAAATATTTATTATGTAATAACATAATAAAATATTATGGTTTCTTGTTATTCTAAGGAGATTTTTCCTTTCACATTCACTAGTTGCAATACTATCTTCAAGGTGAAAAATCTTACTTCAGTTTTATTCAAGCAGTATTTCCAGCTTTCAGTGGAATTTTTAATTTCCCGCATATCTGTTTGAGTCTCTTTCATACATTCTAATTCTTCCCTGTATCCATCATTTTTCTATTTTCCTCTATTTTTTAATCTATACCTTATTTGGATGTGCTGAGCAATTCTTTCATGATTTCTCTCATTTCTTTATCTGTAAGACTATTTCTGACCTGATTTCCTTCATTACCTGATGGAATTATTTATTTACTTTATTGGCTGTCATTTCATAATTTCAGGTGTGTAACTCCCAAGTTCTTCTGGTCTTATCCTTGTCTCTGGAGTGGTTTTTGGTGGTCACAGGTCTGAGCTTACCTTTTGCTCCTTTATTTTGACTTTGTCAAAGCTCCCAATATTCACCTAGAGACATCAGCAATGGGAGAAGCGTGGGACGTGGGTCAACAGGACTCCCGCAAGAATGGGGTGGGTGGAGTGTGCTCACTACAGCTTCTTCTACTGGGGTTCAGCATGCTTCTGTTATGGTGAAGGGGGTGATCTGCAGGTCAGGGAGGCTCTGAGGATGATCGGGAGGGATGAAATGTCTGCAAAGCTCTTAAGGCTGTGCTAAGGGTGGGGCAAGGCTCCCCAGGTCCCTGGAGCTGTCTGGTGTTTGCCTGCCTCTGTGATGGTGGCATAAGCTACCATAGATCATCCAAAGATTTCAAAATCTTGACGAATTTGTACAGCTTTCTGTTTATAGCAGATAATAACCAAAATCCTGTTTCATGCATCACACTTTTTAATTGGTATTGATCTGATTGGATTCATAAGATATTCAGAAAGAATTTACTGAAAAATTCTTAAATAATGTAATTTATTAAGTTAGTTGGATATAGCACCTCAAAATTAAAATTAACAGTATTGCTATGTACCAGCTACACCAGTTAAAGTATAAGCTACCAAAGCTAATAATAAAAATATATGACTCAGAACACTAAATGAAATGAAAGATACATAGCTTACCAAGAAAAATAAGCAAAAATATAAAAATTAAATGCAGCAGTGGAAATCATGGCATGGAGAATGTTTATGAATTAAGCAGTGTATTTGTTGCAGTTGACAAAGTTTTGGATGAAGAAATAAGCTTTGAAAAATGAAAAACCAGGAAGCAAATTTTATTTTTTATTTTATCACTTGAAGCATTTTATTTTATTTATAATTTTATGTTTTATTAGTTTGTATTTACTGTACATACTGATCACAGTTATTGTGGGGCTAGTCTGTGAACATAACAAATCTCAATATTTTGCTTTTCCTTCCTTTTCTATCCTTCTTTGTTCCTTACAGCTCATCAACTTATATATTATAAAACAATAGTACTAAACAATACATATTTGGGACAATATCTATTTTAATTAATTTGTGAATTAATTCAAAAAGCCAAAAGGAAACACAATGGTGTGCTCACATAACAGTGCAAAGATGAAAAGGGCTGAATTGATCATGAAAATATGAGCTCTGGAGTCTGCAGTGCTGAGTCAGCCAGGTTTATGCAAGATGAAAACACAGTGAACTGAGATTCCTTATCACAGATGCTACTCACCAAAGTCTATTGGGTGGAAAGCAAAGGCTTCAGTTTTCTAGAAGCATTCTTCTTGCTCAGTCTTACTTGTGTGCCCCTGCTGTTGGAGGGTGTCATGAGAAGCCCCTCATGGCTACCACCATGAGTTCTCATGCACCCGTCTCTAGAAATGTGAGACAGCTTTTTTCCAGGGTGGTTTCTCTTGAAATGTGGATAACAAGAATTTCTTAAGACAAAAGACCCCATGAAGGCAATATATAAAGGCATTTAACACATATTAAAGATAAAGTAATTTTTTAAAGCTTATGTAAGAATAGGTAGCTATGTTAAAAAGAATTCATAGAAGCAAGGATAAAAGAATAACCAATCCATTATTTAAAAAGAGATAATGCAAATAGACAGCAATTCAGAGAAGAGAAAACTTAAAAATTCCGAAAGATACAGTTTAAAATATACACAAAGGTGAAATATTCTTTTATACTAGTAAAACTTTTATAGGCTGACTTTTCCAAATATAATTTAGGATTGAGTAAATAGTAAGTCTCATCTACTCTGGGAGATTGTAAATTGGTCTGACAATATATCACAGAATTGAAAATACTCTTACCTGAAGCTCAGAAATTGTATTCATATGGGTACATGGCTGAAAAATCCCAGAACATTTCATGAGGACAGAAAACTTTTCATTGCTGAATCATTTGTACAAGTGAAATGCCAGGAACTAAGAAATCAGTATCAAAAAACTGATAAACAAAATGTTCTGTGTTGACATATGTCAACATGAACAGATCTCAAAAATCGAATGAAAAAAGAAGTTGCAGATGATACCACATATTAATACTGTGTATCAAAATTTAAAACTTATGAGTTTTGATAATGACTCTGTAAGAAAGAAGCTTAGCATAGACTTACTGAAATTAATGACATAAGTAGAATGATGAAAGGAAGCAAAGGAGACTAACTTACTCATAATGATCTGATTTCTTTTGTACAAATATCTCCAAATTTAAAACAGTGAACATTTGTCACTCAATTAGTAGATACGTGTCTGTGTATGGAATTTTTAAATGTGAACTAATTTTTCCAGAAATGAAATTATATTGTAATATTCATTATATCCTATAACTTATATTTATAGGATAGTATATATAGCCAATCATAGCTGTATCTCACCTCTTGCTCCAGTAATATCTTTATTAGAGGAAAATAATATTTTTGCATTCTTCTGGTTGTTGTAAAGAAGATGTTTTCATAAATATTTCTGGACGTTGGTCCCAACCTCGAGTGTGCCTCACCTGTTTATAACTCATCCCCAAACAACGGTGGCAACCAATGGTCCATGTGCTGCAGCAGGATGCAGAGCCATCTCCCTCAGCATGCTAGCAGGGTGTCTGAGTTGTCTTTTCTGAACTGAAGCCTTGGAATTGCCACATTGTCACTTCGTGATAAATAAATGGGTATGGGCTGCAGTTTGAGCAGTTGGTTTCTAAAAATTTCTCCTTTACTGTCCTCTGTACTGTCTCTGTGGGAGCCAGTATCTTCCAGAGAACAAGCAGTCTTTAGGTTTCCTTTCTACGTAAGAACATTTCCTTTAATGTCTTCAATGAGAAATGTTCTGTTAGAAGAGGAGAATAATAGTGTTATGGTGATATGATTTCATGATTCCATTAATTCTTGGGCAATAGGTGTTTACATGACCTAACCAGAACCTGAATGTTGCTCATAAATGAAGAAATCCCTGTTTGTCCAAGGATATTTGCACAGAACTGAACTTTTACTGATGTCTAAAACATGTCTGAATGGAAACAGGAAGGGATATCAGATCACTTGGGCTAAATATAATTTTACTCCAGGCCTGTTACAAGTGCTGATAACTCTGAAGATGTTGCATATCCTTAGCAATTATCTGAATATTGTAGTATCTCATGGTTCTATGCACTTTGATTAGCACAAACAGAGACCAGGAGGCTTTATGTAATGATAATGTGCCCTGTACTATGTAATGGCTTTCTTTGAAGAATGTGCTTTACTTTGTGAAGATTTTTTTAAAAAAATTTAAAAAAGGGGCTGGGGAGATGGCTCAGTGGAATAAGCGCTTCCCTGGCAAGCCCAAGGGCCTGAGTTCAAACTCTGGTTCCGCAAAAAAAAAAAAAAAATTAAAAAAGCAGTGAATATTAAAGATGCATATCTGATTATGACTAGATTTGATCTAGAACTATAGTGAAAGCACATCTTTGTAATTTTGTTTACATCTGTTCAAGTTAATATAGGAAATGCCTAAAGCAATGGAGTTATCTTAGAAGTGAAATTCACTCCAGAAAATTAAAAATATATTTCTTTCTATCTACAATGTCTGCCTTCTGCATGAAACCATCTGGGGGTTTCTATGTTAGTCTTTTCACTCTCCCCAACAGAAAGCCTGTAACTTCTATATTCCCATTTATGCATGAGTGATAAGTTCCTAGAACCCTTTGCAACAAAATTTGAATGATCAGTCTGAAAGCACTTGTAGTAGCACTTTTATACAGTTCTTAGTTTTCCCAAAACAATTACAGTCTTCTGGAAGAGAGCAGCATGTAAGCCAGTGGTAAATATTTCTCAACTCTAATACACACAAAATGTTAATGTTGTTGAAAAGAAATATGAGCATGTGGTGCACCCGCATCTCTACATAGCTTCCTTTCCATAGCCTTCTGGCAAAGAGAGCTCCTCTGCTGCCTCAGTAATTCTCTCTGAAGAGCTGTGTGTGCAGGAATCAGAGTCTCCAAGGTCCCTAAGGCCTCCATGCAGGAACCCTGTATGTGCCCAAGCCTGCCAGGCTTTGGACTTGGATGAGAAGACTCTGTCTGGTGTTGAAAGGCCCATTCCATCTCACCTTTCCTAATACTCATTGCATCTCAATATGCAGCTCAGAACATTAATTCTTTCCAAACCTTTATATTTCTTTCTGTTAGTCATCAAGAGGAACCTCACATGCAAATCCTCCTTCATTATTATCCAAACACTCATTATAATAAAGCTGTGTATAACTCCCACTCAGTACCACTCCATATACTTCTCAGGTCATCAAATCCTACTACTTGTTCATGAAGTCTATACTGATCATTCCCATTTATTCTTTATGGTAAAACTCTTGGAACATGTTCATTTTCATGTTTATCTTAACATAGAAATAGCTCAAACTTGAGCAGAGTGATTTCCATATAATTCTTCCAATTAGTGGCAGCTTTCCCCTTCTTCTTTTCCAAGATGGTATTTCTAGAACATTTCCTTTCCATGCTTCAACCAAACTGACAGACAGACAGACAGATTCTTTGAAGATCATGCAATTGAATGCTTTAGTTATTATTTTTATTTTTATTTTAGTTTATTGAAGTACAAATACCAATGAAACAGTTTCAAGACAAATTAACAGGACAGATTTGATTAACTAATACATTGCAAACTGTTTTCATATTGTTTTGGTATCATACAAGGTGCATACATGATATTATACTTACAGACATTATTCTAGCATATGTCTCTTATCAGTGATTTAAGAGAGTATAGATGTTTACATCTTATCTTTTATACCTGAATTATATTAAAGATTCAATAATTAATACTTTCTACCTTGTTATCTTCCCAGTGGTTGTCCATAGTACTAGAAGCTGACATAATATCCTGTCCAACCACCAGTAGTGCAAATCTTGCTTCTCGTAGAATTATGCAGAAGCATGGCATATTTATCCTAACTGTACTGTTTATATACACACATCATGGTTCTTCTTTGTATCCCCTTTCATTTTGTCTAGACCTGTCAAAGATGAGCACTCTATTGTCATTAAACCAATTTAGGTGTCTGAACTCAGTGACACAATCCAACACAGTGTGGCATTCCACATTAATAATGAGTTATCTGAAGAAGTTGTTGACTATAGCCATTTACAGCTCAACTTATTATTATGGCCCCACATTATATACCTCATTTTTACACTTTTCTGCTGGAGGGTTAAGACCAAGATACACCAAGACCTATATACTAAAAGATGTAGCTTTTGTTTCTGATGAGGTCAGTGAAATCTTCTTAGGGTTTATCTTGTAAGCCTGTACCTTACTCCATAGATCCTTTGTCTGTGTCATCCATGTGGATGAGTCACAGCCAATGCTTGACCAGTTTTCTCTCTGTGAGAGCCTGAGAGAAAGTTTTCTGTCCATGAGACTCTCCAGGCACACTATAGAACTTCGATCTCTTTGCTCTGTGGCTCCATAATCTCCTGAATCAGAAAATTTGGGGCACAACTGAGTTACATGATGTTACAGTACAGGTTCTCCTATGCCGTGAGTCTTTTCTGACCTTGAAAGTCTAGGGCCAAAATGTTGGCTGGCCTTGCAGCTCTTCTATTTCTAAAATTTTGATCTGTGCACTTACGTTGTTAAACATCCAGAAAAAAGCTGATTAGTACCCTGGAGCATATGCTGTTAAGATTTCCCTAAATATCTGACTCAATTGTTTTTTGTTGTTGTACATTTCTATATGTATTTCTTCTTTTGACTTCTTATACTAGGGAGACTATACGATATTTGCACATGTGTGTCTGGTTTATTTCACTTATGAGTATATGTTCAAGTGGCATCTACTTAATATAAATGCTTCAAGTTTATCATTTTTAATAACTGAGTAATACTCCATTATATAGAAATACCACATCTTTTTCAACCATTTCTCATGTGATGGACATCTTGGTTGTTTTCAAGATTTTTCTATTACAAATTGTGCTGCTATAAACATAGGTACAGATATATCACTAAGATATAATGTTTTGAATTCCTCTGGGAAAATTCCCAGTAGGGGGATAGCCAGCTTGAATGGGATTTCTAGTCCTAATCTTTTGAGAAATCTCCACACTGACCTCCACAATGGTTGTACCAGTCTACTTTCCCACCAGCAGTGGAAAAGTGTTCCCTTTCCCCACAACCTCTCCAACATTTGTTGTTGGTTGATTTCCTTATGATAGCCATTCTTTTTGGAGAGAGATGGAATCTCAGTGTTGTTTTTATTTGCATTTCATGGATGACTAGAGATGTGGAGCATTTTTTCATATATTTATTTGCTTCTTCAATTTCGTCCTCTGAGAAGTGTGTATTCATTTCAGATGACCATTTCCTCATTGGGTCTTTACGTTTGAGGGCCCTGTTATATCTTAGTTCTTTATATATTCTAGACAGCAGACCTTTGTCTGATTGCTTATTAGTTGGGATATTTCAAAATTTGTGGGTTGTCTTTTCACTCTGTTGACAATTTCTTTTGACATGGAGAAACTCCTTAAGAAGAGTTGATCCCAGTTGTTGATTCTTTCAAGTGTTTCCCGTGCAAATATATGTTTGTTCATGAACTCTTTACCTACCCCTATGTCTTCAAGAGGTCCTCCTACTTTCTCTTCCAGGAGATTGAGTGTTTCTGTTTTAATGTTTAGATCTTTAATCCATTTTGACTTTAACTTAGTGCATGGTGATAGAGCTGGGTCAAGTTTCAGTTTTCAGCGTGTAGAAAGCCAAGTTTTCCAGCACCATTTGTTAAAGAGCCTATCCTGCTTCCAGTGAGTATGCTTGGCAGCTTTGTCAAAGATCAGATGGCTGAGTGTGTTTGTAGATGCTTGTGCATCTTCTAATCTATTTCATTGCTCCTCAGGTCTATTTTGTAGCCAATACCATGTTGATTTTATCACAGTGGCTTTGTAGTATAATTTCATGTCACGAATTATGATGCCTCCTGCCTTGTATTTATTGGTCAAGATTGCCTTTGCTATTCTGGGTCATTTGTGATTCCAAGTAAATTTTAGGAATGATATCTCTAGTTCTGGGAGGTATGTTGGTCACAGTTTGATAGGGATTGCATTAAACCTGTGCAGCAATTTTGGGATTATGGCCATCTTCACGATGTTGATTCTTCCTATCCTGGAGCATGGAATATCTTTCCATTTTCTGAAATCCTCTATAATCTCTTTTTGTAGGACGTTGTAATTTTCTGTGAAAAGATCTTTGACTTCCTTGGTTAAGTGAATCCCAAGGTATTTCATTTTCCACGGTGCTATTGTAAAAGGTAATGTTTCCCTTTCAGTGTGCTTGTTATCTGTGTAAAGGAATGCTATTGACTTTTGAGTATTGATTTTGTATCCTTCTATGATACTGAATTTCCCTATCAGTTCTAGTAGTTTTTTGGTGGAATTTATGGGGTCTTCTGAGGAAAGTATCATGTCATCTGCAAATAGTGATAATTTAACTTTTTCTTTACCTATTCTTATTCCCTTCATTTCTCCCTCTTTTCTAATGGCTGTTGCTAAGGATTCCAAGACTATATTCAATAGGAGGGGTAATAGAGGACATCCTTATCTTGTACCTGATTAAAGAGTAAAAGATTTCCGTTTTTCCCCATTTAGGATTATATGAGCTTTTGGGTTGTCATAGATGGTTTTTATCATGTTAAGATAAAGTCCATCTATTCCAATTTTCTGTAGGACCTTGAACATGAGTAAGTGTTGGACTTTGTCAAAAGCTTTCTCTGCATCAATTGAGATGATCATGTGGTTTTTAGATTTCAGTCTATTAATATAGTGCATTACATTCATAGCTTTTCAAATATTGAACCATCCTTGAATCTCTGGGATGAATCCTACCTGATCATGGTGTATGATCTTCTTGATTTGCTGTATTCTATTTGCCAGGATTTTGTTCAGTATTTTTGCATCTAGGTTCATGAGGGAGATTGGCCTGTAATTCTCCTTTTTGGTTGTGTCTTTAACTGGTTTTGGAATCGGAAGTATACTTGCCTCCAGAAAAGATTTTGGGAGGACTGCTTCCTTTTCAACTTCATGGAATAGTTTGTGGAGTGTGGGGATTATATCTTCTATAAATTCAGCTGTGAATCCATCAGGCCCTGGACTTTTCTTTGTCAGTAGGCTTTTTTATTACGTTTAATATTTCGTTGGCTGTTATTGGCTTGTTGAGAGTTGTTATATCTTCTTGATTCAGTTTTGGTAATTTGTACCTTTTGAGGAATCTGTCCATTTCTTCTGTGTCTTCTATTCTGTGAGCATAAAGATGCTTGAAGTAACTATTGATAATCTTCTGAATTTCTGCTGGGTTTGTGGTGATTTCACCCTTTTCATTCTTTATCACTTTTATTTGAATTTTCTTTTGCTTCTTTTTGATGAGGTTGGCAAGAGACTTATCAACTTTATCTAGTTTTCAAAGAACCAACTTTTTGATTTTTGGATTCTTTGAACTGTTTTCTTCATCTCAATTGAATTAATTTCTGCTGTAATCTTTATGATTTCTTCCTGTCTTTGTGCTCTGGGTTTCGTTTGCACTTCTTTTTCTAGTTGTCGGAGGGGCAACATTAGGGTGCTAATTTGTTCCCATTCTGTTTTCCTAAGTGTGAGTTCATAGCTATGATTTTCCCTCTAAGAATTGCTTTCATCGCATCCCTTAAATTCCGGTAAGTTGTACTTGAATTTTCATTGAATTGTAGATATTGTTGAATTTCTCGTTGAATTTCTTCTGTGACCCATTGATTGCTGAGTAGGGTGTTGTTTAGTTTCCATGATTTTGGCGGGTTTTTCTGGTTTCTTTTGTCATTTATTTTCAGTTTCATTGCATTGTGGTCAGATAGTATGCATGGAATAATTTCTATTTTCTTGCATATACTTTTGTATGAGTTCTATGTAAGACAAATGTTAAGGGACATGAAAAACTTGCTGTCTAAGAACACAATCTTAGCAGGAGACCTTAAAACCCTTATCTGAAAAAGATAGGTCAACCAGACCAAAAATTAGCAAGGAAGTAGCAGAACTGAACCAGAGCTTGGAACAAATGCACGTGGTGGACATATACAGAGTGTTCCACCCAACCACACATTTTTTTTCAGCTGCACATGTGTCATTTTCCTAAATAGACTACACAGTAGTCCAGAGGTCATGTCCAATAAGATTTGTGTTACATAGATGGGTGCTCTTATGTTCGGTACATAGATATTTATGAGTGTTATTTCTTGCTCTTGAATTTTTCCCCTGACCAATATATAGTGACCTTCTTTGTGTCATTTGATCATTCTTGGTTTGAAGTTGAGACTGAGAACAGAATTGCTACTCCTGCTTTTTTCGGAGGTGCTGGGGGATGTAGTATTGTTTTCCATCCTTTGACTTTGAGCCCATGAATGTCTTTTTGAGTTAAGTGTGTTTCTTGTATATAGCATATTGTTGGATTTAGTTTCCTAATCCATTGTGTCAGTCTATTTCTCTTAATTGGAGAACTGAGTCCATTTACATTGATGGTTATAATTGAAATGTGCTGACTTATGTTTGCCATGATATTTACCTGGTGTTATTTACTCATTTGTAACCTGTGTTTAATTGTCTGTCCTGTTTAGTGGGTTCCTTCCATTCTCATTCATGGAGTTCTGGTCATTGTGGCGTCTCTCTAGAACATCTTTCAGCAGCCTATGAAGGGATGGCTTTGTCATCATGAAATTCTTTAGTTGTTTTTTGTCATGGAAGTATTTCACTTCTCCATCAAACTTGAGAGTTTGCATGGTATAATAGTCTTTACTGGAATTTGTTTTCGTGTAGGACTTGAAGAACTCTGCTCCATGCTCTCCTTGCCTTCATTGTTTGTGTGGAGAAGTTGGCTGTAATTCTGATGGCTTTTCCTTTGAATGTGAGCTCCTTCTTCTCTCTAGCAGCTTTCAGTATATCATTTTTGTGTTGGATTTCTGGGATCATGACTATTATATGTCTCAGTGTGTTTTTACTTGGGTTGAAGTTATTTGGTTTTCTGTATGTTTCAGTTACCTGAATGTTGGATTGTTTCCTCATATTTGGGAAGTTTTCTGCGATTACCTCTCCCCAAATTCTTTTTATGCCATTTGTATTGACTCCTTCATTCTCATTGATACCAATTAATCTCATGTTGTTCATCCCAGCATCATCTTGCAGATGATGGATTATTTTTTCCTGCATTCTCGTTGTTTTAAAGAGATCCTTTCTCAGCATTTCACTAGCTGCACCAGTGTCTTCAAGATGTGAAACTGTGTCTTCACTTTCACTGAAATGGTTTTGTAGACTCATGATTAATATTTTTGGTTCTCCTATATCTCTTTCACTCTGTTTCATGCGTTCTTTCTTTTTCTGTATTGCTCATTCATGGAATCCATCATATTTCTGTTCTCTATTTTTTTTCCATGTCTCCTTTAGAGGTAGTTATTAATTGTTTTTCTGCAGAGTTTCTTCCAAGTTGGGTTTCCTCTGTATATTTCCAGACTTGTTTCTGTATTTCAGATGCTATGATTTCAAATAATTCTTTTTTTTTTAAGAATTCTTTTCTGATTTCAGAAATTATTTCTGCTTTGAGTTCTGCATGATCTTTCTGCTGTTGTTTCTTTGCTTCAGATGCTGTTAATTCATACATTTCAGCTGGAGTAGTGCTCTCTGCACTTGTTCTGGGTGAGCATTGATTTTTCACCAGATGTTTTTGGAATTGACTCTTTATTTCAGATGCTATGTTTTCAGGTATTTCTTTTTTTATTTTAGGAATTAATTCTCTTCTGAGATCCTCTGTACCTTTCTGGTGTTGTTCCTTTGCTTCCATATCTGGTAGTTCATTTACTTCAGCTGAGCTAGTGTCCTCTATACTTACTGGTAGCCTCGAGGCCTGAGATTGCATTTTTTCCTTGTCTTTGTCATTTGGTATCACAGTGACCTCTAGGGCTCTCACTCACAGGCTGAGCTGCGCTGGGGCTTGGGCCGCAAGGTGGGACCAACTGTCTCTCTGGCACGGAGGGCCTGGGGCTCTCACTCACAAGACCCCGGCTCCACTGGGTCTTGGGCCATGAGATGGGACCTGGGACGGCTGGGCTTTAGTTGTTATTAATCCTTGAAAATATAACTATCTGGGTCACAGCCTTTTTATTCATTTTAATAAAAAAACAGCAATGAAACAGTTTCAAAACAGGTTAGTAGGACAGTTACAATAATTAATACATTGTATATTGTTATCTTTGTGGTAGTTATTCAGAGGATAAGATATAGACATGATACCTTGTGTAAACAATATTAGTACAAATATTTCTTCTCATTGAACTAGGAGAAAGCAGCTGTATATCTATCTTATTTTGTAAACACACACACACACACACACACACACACACATCACTACAAAGTGGTCCTTTATTTGTATCCTCCTTTTTGTTTTATTTTGTCAGAGATGTGTGTCCTACTGCTGTTAGAGAAGCTGTAAGAGAAGTCTTTAAAGGACCTTTTCATACTTGATGCCAGTTCAAATATTGTAGGTACTTGAATTCAGAAAAATTACCCAATGTAGTCCAATAGTCCATAATAGAAGTGGGTTATCCACAGAACTGGCAATTGTTAGAAGTTGTTGACCTTTTTAAGGAGAAATTTTTATTTAGCTCACAGGTTAGAGGTTTTAGTGCATAACTGGCTCCATCCCTGGCAGGGTAGTTTGGCAGAGGGGTGTCTCGGAGGAGAACAGTTCACGGTGGCTGAACTCAGCAAAAGCAAGCAAGCAAGGGGGGCTCTGGGTCACAGTCTTAGTTTCTCTCACCCCACCATTAGTCCTGAATCACACTCATTCCTTTGTTGCTTACCAACCTCAGATTCTGAGTGGAGTTCAAGTTGAATGACAGTGTCGCACATATTCTTTCTATACCTTAGGGTCTCCACTTGTGCTCCTGCAGAATTATTTCATTAGCAGCATGTCTTAAATGTGGTGGTGGTGGGGTGTCAGCTTCCTATGACCTGAAGCTCAATTTGTGTGAAAAGACGTGGGAGAGAACACTCCATATACTAGTTTCTTTATTGTTCCTTTCTATGGCCACGCTGAAGCTTTTCATAGATTTTGTAGAGAAGCCTCACATTTTATGATTGCAGCCAATGTGCACGGGGGCCTTGCCAGTATTCTGCTGACAGAAAACTCTGGCATCGTCTCACTGATTGTCTTTACTCCATGCAGGTTGTGGGAGTTGTGGGTTTAGAGCGGCTTCCAGACAGATTTCAGAGGAGGGCCTTGGGGCTTAGGCAAGAAGCCTCCAGGAGGGCAATGCATGAAGCTGAAGTAATGAGGTTGGGTGTGCCGGAAGTGTGGAATATCAGCCAAGAAAGACTGAGACTGTAAGTGAATCAAGCTTGAGAGAGGCCATGTGGAGTACACCTAGCAAAGCCAGAGGAGTTCTACGTTGGTACAATTATTCTTATCTTGGTAATCTTCGCATTTGAGGGTGTAGAGAAAGCTTGGTGGTCTAAAGCACCTGCTTAGGCAAGCTTAGGTGAGCACAGAGGGACTGCTGTTCAATCCCCAGCACCACATGCTGTGCCAGCCCTGCCCCTAGGGTGGGCTGAGATATCAAAAAATATATATATAATAACTATCTATCTATCTATCTATCTATCTATCTATCTATCTATCTATCCATCTTCACTTTGGTAATGGAAATATTTATACCGTGCTATTGTACTGGGATTACATAACTTTTTTTTTTTTAACAGAGATTCACAGCTAAGAGTTTGCCTTCTGTCTCAGAAGAGATTTAGACTGCGACTTTTACAAAATGCTGTAACTGTTGAAACTTTGGAGAATAGATGATTCAGTTGTGGGAAGGACAATTGTATTATGCTGGGCAGAACAATCAACTGCTTATTGTCATTACTTGGAGGTCGTATGTGGTTTAATTTAAATGTTGGGTGTGAAATTGAGAAGGATTGGCTTGGGACCCTGAGTGCTGACATCACTTCATTGAATTAAGAAATAGCAGGTTAGTGACACACACTTCTGGGTGTGTCTGAGTGGGTCGTGGAGGTTGTACTTCAGGTGTGATCTACAGTTTTTGGCTCCTTTCTCTCTGGCATTCTTCTCTGCTTGGTTCCTGGTAACTGTGGACTAAGAAGCTCTGCTCTGCCGTACCCTTCTGACACAATGATTCCCTGAAGACTCAGTCCATTGTGGCCTGAAACTGAGCCAATTAAGCTTCTAAATGATGAGCTCTGGAATTTTTGTCTTGGAAAAGATAAAACTGACTAATAAATTGAATGAGATCCTTACCTATTTATGAATTTCACTTCTTCATATTACTTCTGATTGTATTTCTTTGTTCTTGTCTTATCTTGTTTGTTTGGCTTATTTATCTTTATTGTGAAGAATATTCCTTTTATACTTTAAACTAGACAAAGTATAAATGCTTTAATCTCTCCCTCAAGATCTATTTTTATTTGGAACCTGAGGCAAAGAAAAATAGTTAATGTCTGAGATTATTATTTTGGAGACTAGTGTGAAATGGTAAAAACTTAGAAACTTCCAAGGTAAATAAGAGTGTTATATTCTGCCTTAGTAGACCCTTTATTCTTAATCATGAGTTTCAGAAAATATGATGCTTTATCAGTTAGAAGATAGTGTGTTTTTCTGCTTGTTTTATTAGTGGATGAACTTTGATTTCTCCCTCAGAATTGAATTTTTTTCATAACAAAAATGGAGGACGAATTTCACATGAAATGAATCAATGTAATGCCACTGGGGTTGACACTCTGCTCTCAGCTCCCAAACTAGCACAAACTTTGATACTGCTATTTGATGATTGAACATTTCATTTTCTTGTGAAGTGCAGACACCACTGCACTTTATATATTTTAGGCCCCTGCTGTACAATATAAATTTTATTGGTGATGGATTCTCCTCCCCTGCGCTGTTCAATGCAGAGAAGGCACTGGTCATGTGTGGCTACTGAGCTCTTGATATGTGGCAAGAGAGACTGAGGAAGAAAATGCTTAACAATGAAAAAGCTAACTCGGGCCAGGGTACAGCTCAGTGGCACAGCACCTGCCACGCAGGCCCAGGCTCCTGAATTAGATTGCAGACACTTACACACACACAAAGAAACCTCATCTCAAATGTAAAGAGTTAGCTATAGCTCTTGGCCACCATATTAAACTGCACACTTTTTAAACCAGTAGGAATAATGCTCTTGTAATTTGAGAAACTTAGCTTAAAATAAACTATTTCAAAACCAGTTCTGAAGATGGCTTTTCCCCTGCTATTTCTAGCACAAAATATTGAATAAATTACAAATGAGTGATAAAAATATATAAATAAGAAAAGTGATTGTGATAACACTTTGTAAACTTAATCCCCAGATTACTTCTCCCTATAAAACATATCTGAATTATTGAAGTTTATTATCTGAATTATTTATATGCTTCCACAAGACAATATTTTAAAGGTATGCTATTCACTGTTATTCCTAGTTTACAAATTAAAACAGTACAAATGATTAATCTGAACTTTTAAAATGATAGTTAATTCTTTGTATTTTTCAACAGTAACCATGAAGTCATGCCATAAGGAAAATCTTAAATGAAACTCTATCCATCTTCCTTTTTGGGCATGATCCTTTTCTATTTATTTAATTTTTAAGCTTGTTTTTTTTTTACATTTTATGCACATTTTATGTAATTATTATTAACATGTTTTGTCTTTTTCAGATGAGGTCTTGCTATGCAGATCAGGTTGGCTTGGAGCTCATTTTGCATCCCAGGATAGTCTTCAATTTGCAATGATAATCCTGCAGCAGCCTCTTGAGTGCTGGGATTATAGGCATGTGCCACCACACCTGGCAGAATTAAATTTTCTAGACATAGCTTTACATTTACTTCTATGACTGATTAAAATATCTCTTTTATTAGAACTAAGCTCTGTATAAGCAGGAGAATGGCTCTTCTGTTCTCTTGGCACAGTGTCTGACACATAATGCATGTTCCATAAGCACTGAGTATTTGAGCAAGTTATTTACTTGACAGAAAAAAATAATCACCTTAACTCGTCCTCCTGCACATGAAATGGTCTGAATGCTTTCTGGTGGTTAACACGAGTACTACTGAATAACTATAATGAACAAATCTTCAAATCCATCAATAATTAATGAAAAATTACATAATATAAACTAGATTAATTGAAAGATTTCAAAATAAATTCTTGTGTTTGGAAAACTGAATGACTGTCAAGCATGAGATGTATAAAAATTGGTCACATCAAAGCATAACTCTGAAGTTCAGTAATTGCTTCTTGGTGGCGCAGTTCTAATCAGCCTAGTCCACTTCCTCCTGATCAAGACTGACCACAAATAAGACTGATGCTTTTTCTTTGTCCATTTATGACTTGTTTTGTTCTGTCATATGCATTTTACCACTGAAGTAGTTTAAATTGTACGTACAAGTGGTTTTTACACATGGGAAGGCTACTATATTCTACAGGAAAACATTACTGACTATATGAACTTTCACAGCCCAAATCTTTCTTCTTGTAGTACTTTTTTTAATACCCTCAGTGACTGAAAGTTCTTAAATGTACTTCAAGTCAATAAAATCAATATTACCTAGGAATTCTTACTTTTTATGGGCTATAACTTCATGACTCTTCGAAACAAGGCAAAACCAGGCCACTTACTATCTTCTTTTCTTCCATTTGGGGTTCTGTAACATACATGGGTGTCATACAGGCAGCAGAATTTTATTTCTCAGTGTACTGGAAACTGGGAAGTCCAAGGTCAAGGTGCTAAGAGAGTCATCATGCCATAAAGGGCTGCTGCTGTGTCAAAGGTGAGGCCTTCTCAGTGTTTCCTTGTACTGAGGAGGGCCAAGCAGACTCTCTCTAGAGGTTGGCTAAATAAGGACACTCATGTCATTTATGAGGGTAGATATTTTATATTAACTTTTTGAAGTTTTCATCTTGAAATGCCATTATATTGAGATTAGCCATTAATATATGGATTTTGTGGGTACACAAACTGTTAGTCTATAGTGCAGCTGAACATTTTTAAGTACTAGGTGACAATAATACTTTGAAATAGGCATAGCTGCAATGTATGTTCACATATTTTTTAAGTACTTCAAATGCGTTCTTCAGAAAGCCTTCATGACTGCTATGACAGGTGCTGTTTGCCACAAGGGATAAAGAGGAAACATTTTTTGTGTGATTATAACTTAGGGATATGCCAGTGTCCTATACTCCCTGCTGCTGGGACAAAATATTTGGCACGTCCTTCTTAAAGGAGAGGTTCATTTTGGCTCACAGTTTCAGAAATTTCAATTCAACTTTGGCAGACTTAAATGCAGAAATCCAGCAGTGTGGTGGAAGGGGCTGCATGGAGGAGAGGAGTGCCCGCCACAGTGAGCAGGAAGTGTGGCATGAGGAGAGAAGCCCCAGAGCGGGCCTTCCAGGCCACGCTTCCAGGCTCCAGCCTCCGAAAGCACGATGAGCTCTGACTCATGAATGGATTAAGCCACCAATAAGGGTGGTTCAGTCACCTTCCAGAAGCCTTGTCTGAGCCCCTGAGGCCTTTGTGAACATTCTCCATGCAAGCCCTAAGAAGAGTAGACAAAGCGAATCCAATACTGATTTTGCCTTTATTCAAGACCAGATGAATAATTGAGTAATAAAATACCTGGTGAAATAAAAGACTATGATTTCCAGTGTTCCTTGTAGGTAAATGTAATCATGTGATGACTCTGGTCAATGACATGTGTGCAAAACTATCTTTTGAGACTATATGGAATATTTCATGAAGAGAGGAAACATGTTTCCTATGTTCACATCTCTGTTCCTGTAGCTTAGAAAACATGCAGAGTAACTGGAGCTGGCTTTCTGGACCATGGAGAAGACTGAATAAGAAGTGATGCTGAGGATGGCTGGACAGAAAGATGAGAGGAATCTTGTTGACTTTTTGGAGACTTGGAACCATGACATAGCTGTAAAGTTTTAATCTGAGAACTGTTTTTGTTTTACCTCATGTTTTTAAAGGTGTTCTATGTATTTAAATCAAAATAATATTAATTAATATACATTATATAATAATACCATTTTCTAGCTACTTAAACAAAATATTGGAGGAGAAAAGATGGTTCCAGTGAGTGAAGACATGAGTGGCTATTAAGAAGCACAGACATTTGAGCTAAATCCTAACACACACACTGAGCCTAGAGCTGGGGATTGAACTGAGGCCCTTGCGCTTGCCAGGGAAGCACTTATTCCACTGAACCATCTTCCTGGCCTCATGAGCTAAATCCTGAAGGCTGAAAAAGATTTCACCAGACAGAGGAGAAAGGACATTATGAAAAGAGCAAAGAGCACACCTCAAAATACAAAAATGTTATTCAGTTCATTAACTGTAAATGGTTAAGTAACTATTAGCTAAATTACAGATTTGCACAGATCACTGGGAGACATACTAGGAGATAAGATCATTAATAACATTGCACACCGAAGAATTTTCATTTTCAGGTTATGGAAGTTTCTAAGTTAGCAGGGTGGCATAGTCTATTTGGAGATTTATAAAAATACCTTAGAAATATGTGAAGCTCAAGACTGAGCTAATCAAGATTATTTAGGGTAAAATCTTGGGGCGATACAGGAGAGATTTAAAAAAAGTTTTTTGCGTATATTTGGTATAGTGTCTCACCCTGCAGCTTGGATTCATAGTAATTCTCCTGTTTTCAGCCTCCCCAGGGCTGAGATTACACGTATGTGCCAACACTCCCAGACTGGGTCACTGGCTCCATGTGCCCCAGGGGTGGGGCTGCTATGACATTTGGGACAGGGATAGAACTCTGGTCCCTATGCTTCCCAAAGCGAGTACTTAGTCCTCTGAGCTATCTTGCCAGCCCCATGTAGGAGATTTTGGTAATTAATTATATATGAAAATGGAGAAGAAGGTTAAAATAAAGATGGAAGTGAATGACCTGTGCCAAGTGTGGCAGCACACGCCTTGCTTCTCAGCCCTCTGAGGCTGAAGCTGCAGCACTGCAAGTCCGAGGCCAGTCAGTCCTCCTGGAGAGACTATCTCAAAGGACCATAGCTAGATGAAGAACAAATAAATCAGTGACTTCAGAGTTTGTCAAGTAAAAAATGAGAAAGAATAGATTTTTAATATGAGCTGATTTTAATTTACATGCACAGTATTATCAATAAATAATTGGAAAGTAATTTTAAATGACACCATTTATAATAGCATAAAATAACACGGTCTCAGGTAGAAACATAATAAAATGTCTTCAAATTTTTTATGCTGTAAATAATTAAATTTAGGATTATATAATATTCTCTTTTAATTACTTTCTTGTCTCTGAGATGCAACACTCAACACTCACATTAAAAGGGAAAGGTTTATTTTTGGCTGTTCCTAATTATAGATAAAGCTTTACCGTAAGTATGTATACGTAGAAAGCAAATCTAGTGTGTAGAGAGCTCACTATTATCCACAGTTTTTCAGTAGTAACCACTGGGAACTGTCAGGTCCCAGTAGGGGGCATGAGGGAGTGCAGCTGCTGGAATGAGCTGCATGGGACCAGAAGCACATGGGAGGGACTCCGCAACAGTCAGGAAGCTGAGAGAAGTTCCCGCTCCAGGGCTTTCACTCTGGTCTGGTGCAGCCTACATGGTCCAGCAAAGCTGAAGCAGCCTACAGATGAAAAACCTCTTGTCTTGGTTCCTTTTCTCTCCTTACTTGACACCCAAAGATAACTAGGAAAGATACATATAGCTCCCAATTTTGGAGGTTTCAGTCCATAAGCACCTGGCTCCAAGGCCTGGAACAAGAGTTCAAGGTGGCAGAAGACAGCAAAAGCAGCAGGAGCAGAAGCAGGAGAACAGGCTTCTTGTCCTCCTTTATGTTGTAAGCAGGCTACTGCCCCCAAGGACAAGGGTAGCACTCACACTGTCTCCCTGCTCTACTCTTGCACAGCTTCAGGATGCTTACAAAGTGAGCACCCTGGACTCCTGCCAAGTCCCTTAAACTCCTAAACTTCTCAAGTTGACACAATATCAGTCCTTCTGGTTGGAGAATATGAATTCTAAAGTTTAGAAATTGTGTGCCATAAGAATTGTGGGGAATCCCAGGATAGAAGGGGTCAGAGAGTGATTTCCTACATTTTGCTTATTCTGATTCTTTGATCTCTGGATGATACATGTGTAGGACAGAGGCTAACAGCTGCATTAAGTTAAAAAAAATGAACAAAAAAGGAGCTACTGACCAAGAACGAGAAAGGGCAGTTCAAGCTGAGCCAAAAATATTACCTTTAATATTCATCAATAAATAGCAGGAAACAGAATCTCTAATATTTACTATTTGTAATATACAAGACACAGTTCAGAATCATCTAACACAAGCAATTTCAAAACAATGTCTAAAGAACATTATATCTAATTTAAGGTCTCTATATATCATTCATACAGGATCAAGAAAACAGATCAAGTACAAAATGAAATGAAACAGAGTTTGAACAAATAGGCAAATATTTTCAAAAGGTTGTTATAATCATTATCAATAAAGCAAAAAGGAAACAGCTTTACAATGAATGAAAAGCTATGGTAGCTGTAGAACTGAGAAATTTCTGAAAAAAATTTTTGTCTGGGTAGCAGCAAAAGGGCAAACAAGATGAAGTAAAGAATGGATTAAAAAGAAAACAGAAATTCTCAAAGTACAAAGAGCAAGATAAAGTTTGAAAGAGCAAGTGAACAATCTTAAAACCATGTTTCAGAAGTCAGAAAACTTGTCAGTTTTAAAGTGTCATTGAAAGAAAAAGAAAGAGGTTCCATGTTCATGACAGCAATATTTCCAATAGGTGAAAAATGAAAAATGCAGGCATAAACTCATGAGTGTGTATCAGAGATCAGCCTACAAAGGGATATCATTCAGCCTGAAAAGGATTCCATTCATGTTATGAAACAGATAAAGCTAAGATACTGTGCTGACTGAAATAATTCAGGCTTCAATGTAGGTGATGTACCTGAGTAGTCAATTGTCATAAACAAAAATATAGAATGGTGGTTGCCAGTGTTTGGGGGAGAGGAGGATGGAAGGGTATTCCATGGGGTGGAATCTCAGTTTTGCAAGATGAAAGAATTCTGAAAATGAGTGGTGGTCATGGTCATGTGACAAAGTGAATGTACTTATTCCCACTGAACTGTGTACTTCAAAATGATTATAATGATAAAATTTGTGTTTTTTTATGCCATTATGAAAGATTAGAAAAATAGGGCCAGGGAGATAGCTCAGTGGACTGAGCACCTGCTTAGGCAAGCACAGGGACCGGGATTTGATCCCTCGCATCACATGCTGTTGCCCCCGCCCCATACTCATCTGGCAACTGAGTCTGTGTATGGTGGTGCACGTCTGTAATCCCAGCCCTGGGGAGTCTGAAACAGGAGGGTCACTATGAGTCCAAGCTGCATAGTGGGACCCGGTCCCAAATACTTTAAAAAAAAACAACAGATAAAGTAAAGGAGAACAGACGATGTATATAAAATACCTCTCTATCTAGTTTAGTATCTAGTTTACTATCTGGATCATTACAGGAAAAGTTTGCTGAACTTTGATGATCAATCACTAAACTTATTACAGAAGGAGAAGAAAAAAATGATTCAGAAAAGTATTTTCAAAACTAATTAATAAGAATTTTCCATAATTGAAAAAATTCAAAATTTCAAGATGCTGTCCAAACAAGAAAATCACCAAGCTAAGACACATCTTAGTCAAACAATTAAGAACCCCACATAAAAAGCAAATATAACAAGTATCAGAGGGAAAAAAATGACATGCTACATATGGGTCAGCAAATACTTTTAAATCTGAAACTGTACAGATCAGAAGAGAGTGGAACAACATCATTAAAATGATGAAAGAAAGAAACTGTCAACACAGAGCTCTATATCGCAATCCTCACTCAAGGATGAAGGTGAAGGAAAGACATTTTCAGATAAAAGAAAACTAGAGCAGATCTGCTCTACAAGAAATTCTGAAGGAATTTCTTTAAGATGAAGATGAAGAAAAAAAACCCCATCTGATGAAACTTGAAACACCAGAAAATAATGATGAACTTCACAAATGATATGTTTGTATAAACACAAGTCTACTTTTTGCCATTTTCTTATATCTTAAAAAAACTATAGGCATATCTAAAAATGGCAACATTGTAGGGTTTTTATTGAATCCAGCACATTTAACAACTGAAACATAAAGGACAAGTATATTGTTCTGCATGACAAGTAGATTGTTTTTTTTTTTTTTTTTTTTTGTCTTTTTGAGACAGGGTCTCACTATGCAGTTCAGGCTAGCTTTAAGCTCACTTTGTAGCTCAGGCTGGTCTCGAACTCACAACAATCCTCCTGTCTCAGCCTCCCGAGTGCTGGGATTACAGGCATGCGCCACCACGCCCGGCCTAGATTGTATTTTTTTTTTTTTTTTTTACATGAAATAGCACATTGTAGCAATGAATGTGACTCAGAAAGTTAAGCATGTGGATTATAGTGACTATTGCAATTATATACACAAGTACAAAGGGTTGTATCGACAGTGGAAAAAAAAGAAAATTAAAAAGAAATTCTAAAAATAATAGTACAAGAGTAGCACATTCAAAAATGAATAACGCATAACCACAGTAACAAACAGCAAAGGACATAGGGAGTAACAACCAGTGGATGGTAAACCCAGATCTTGTATTATTTAAACATTGCTGACATCAATTATCAGAAACTTAGCAATTTAAAAAACAAAATGATATTATTGTACAGTTCTAAAGATTAGAATCTCAGCCCAGGTTTCACTAGTGTAAATCAAGGTCTCTCCCAGGCCGCAATGGCTTTGTAAAGTTTTGGGGAAGGAACCTTTTTCGTGTCCACTTGGATGGCTGACAGAATGCAGTTCCTTATGGTTGTAGCACTAGGATCTTTGTTGTTGGCTGTCCCCTGGTAGCCATGCAAAGCTTCTAGTGACCTGCTGCACTTGTTCGCATGTGTTTGGTCAGTCTCATGTTTTTTTTTTTTTTTTTTTTCTTATTGTGTGTGTGTAACTGGGGATTGAACTCAGGCCCTTGCACTTGCCAGGTGAGTGCTTATTCTACTGAGCCATCACCCTGGCCTCTAGTCTTGTGTTCTGAATTTCACTTTTTTTCTTATACCTCATCTTTCTCACTGTAGAAAGAATGTGGTTAGACTGGGCCAAACTGGACAATGGAGGACACTCTCCAAATTTCAAGGTCCTTAATTGTAGTCACATATTTATTATCCTGTTTCAATATGTGATGATATACTCAGTGCATCTGGAATTTAAACACAGACATCTTTGGTAGTTACTGTTTCACCTACCCACGTGTCCTTTTCTTCAAATTAAGCTTACCTAAAAGTGAAAAATATTCTCTCTTCATTGCCAAAGTACCCAAAGTCTCAGTTTATTACACTAAGTTGAAGTAGAAATTCTCATCTAAATCTTATCAGGTGAAAAAAACCCTAATCTCTCCATCAGAATTTTCTCATGTATGTGTCTGTGAGTCTCCTGGAAGAATCCAGGGTGGGACACAATTCCCTTGACTTCTTGTGCCTTTGAACCAAAAAACATAACAAATACAAGCAAGCCAAAAATCTACATGGGAAAATATGGTAATATAATATATATTGGATGACAGCTTTAAAATACTAATACAAAGGGTGAAAATTTGAAGGAACATGATTTATAGTGATTTACAATTGCCAAAGAATTTTGTACTCTACCTAAGCAAACTCCATTTAGTTTTAATATCTTGGATAATCCTCTCTAAAACTTCTACCCTCAGAGTTATACCTTGTTGGTATGTTTTTGTTTTTAAAAGACAGGGTCCCACTCTGTAGTCCAGGCTGTCCTTGAACTCATAGCAATCCTTCTGCCAGCCTCTCAAGTACTGGATTCTAGTTGTGTGACACCACACCTGATTTATATATTATATATATTTATATATATTGTATATATAATATATATATTATAATATATAGGTAGGTATAATATATAATATGTTACATATTATAATATAGAAATGTATAATATATAAAAATACATATAAATGTGTATTATATATATATATTAATTTATAAAAAGTAAGATGTGTCTATAGCTGCATAGTTACACAGACTATTTCTTGACCATGGAATTTGGGGGGTTACAAAACACTTATTTCATTTTGCAGTTTCTCTTCCAGTTCAGTCTGACAGTATTTATATTATTACAAAATTTTAAGAACTTTGTGAGTCTCCTGTGCATGTCATGAAATTCAACACATTATAAAAAGATGAATGACTTATATGATCTGAAGAGTATTCAACCCACTATAAAAGACATATGTGCATATTTTCCTAGACAGTTTCACCTTTACTTGTGTTTTACTTAAGTGGTGGAGTGAAAGCCTCAAAATTTTAAAGTGTAGTTTTCCTTGAGAACATTTGTAGTTATGTTATTTCCCTAAAGAACTTTTTAGAAGTAATACTTTAAAACCTTTCAGTTTGCTGAAGTATTAGTACAATGTTATATACTACAATCTTGTCTTTCTCACTAATGGCATAATTTCCTGACAGTAAATCTCTTTTTGCCTTCTTAATTTTTTTTTTTTTCATTTTAGAGAGATTGAGAACTTCCAATGTTGTGGTCCTGTTTTGTTTAAAGGTTTTCTTCAGTTTCTCTCTCCAGATTTTACTTAAGCAGGAAAGAGAAACTAGATCACTCATTCATCATTTCACTTGGAGGCTTCTTTTGGCTAACATCAGTTTATGTTTTACAAGTTTATTTTCTGTACTAAATTTGGCACTAGATTATAATATCTTTTTTATGATGATGGAGATCAAACTCTTACAAGAAATTTTCTGGCATGTTTAATTTAATTTATTTTTCTGTCATGATATAGGAAACATCTTTTCAGTTTTAAATAATATGGCTCTCACTAATGATACCTTTCACATCTTTCTTTCTTGCTTTCCTACCTTCTTTCTTTCATCTTTTTGAGACAGGGTGTTATGCAGTTCAGGCTGGCCTTGAGCTCACTTTTCAGCCCAGGGTGCTTCAAACTTGCAAAGATCCTCCTGGGGGACTGCCCATTAGCTCAGTTGCTTAAGTGATTGCCTAAACAGAGCTGTCAGGCTCAGGTTGCTGTGGTTTGATCCTCAAGCCTTAGCAGACCTGCCCTGAAGGCATCCTGAGCCAGCCAGCCAGCCAAGCAAACAAACAAACAAACAAACAAACAAACAAACAAAGATTCTCCTGCATCAGGGTCATGAGTGCTGGAGTTACAGGTTGTGCCATCACCCCAGATGTGTTCCACCATGTATTTCTGATTCCATACTTTCAAAAAAATCTAGGCTTTTTCAGTCAGGCTGCTCAAAAATGTTCAAATCTCCAATTCCAAAATATATGCTGCTACCACATTTTTAGTAGTTGTTTCAACAGGATTTGCTTTTGAGACATCAAGATCTCTTTTAATTTTTTATTGTAGACCAAAAATATTATGAATTTGTTGCTTCAAAGTGCTACAGGTGTTGAAACAACAACAACAATAAAATGATGCCAACAATCTATTTCTTTTTGAAGTTTCCGGAAAAGATTGTTTTCTTTGTATTTAAGTTGGTAGAAACCAGTTTTTTGAGGTTCTAAAAGTTGGGGTCATATTTCTTGTTTCCTATAAATTGTGGAATGTGCCCAGATTTTAGTGCTACCAGCCTTGACTTTTTTCTTCCTTCAAAATAAGCAAGAGTGAGCTCAGTTCTTTGCATTGTAAAATATTTCTGAAGCTTCTGTATGGGAACTAAAATCTTCTCCAAAAAATAAAAAAAAATGAAATGTTCTCCAAACACTTTAGAACACATGGTCTCATTTATTCAGAGGTGATTGGATCATGTGGCTTCTATACTCATCAGGACATTTGCTCATTGATGACTACAGTAGCCAAGAGTGCTGCTAAGCCTGCTTGGAGGTGTTTCCATTGTATGGGAGCTGGAAGGGTATATTCTTATTCTTGGTTTCCTTCCCCTCCCTCTCCCCTCCCTTCTCTTCCTCCTCCTCTTCCTCCTCCTCCTCTTCTTCTTCCTCCTCCTCTTCATCATCATCATCATCTTCTTCTCCTCCTCCTCCTCTTCCTCCTCCTCCTTCTCGTGTTCCTTCTCCTTCTCTCTGTCTCTCTGTCTGTCTGTCTGTCTCTCTCTCTGAGCTTCTTGGCTTCCAAGCAGTGAAAACTCCCCTTGCTCCCAAGACACTGTTATTCTGTCATACTGTTTTTGCCATGGATACAGGGAATCACAAGCTGAATCAACTGAAACCGTGGGCCAAAACAAACCTCTCCTTCTCTAAGGTATTAAGCATGTCCTTTGTCCTAGTCATGGGAAAGTGGCTAAGACATTTTATATTTGTTATACCTCTTCCTTACCATGCTAAGAAAAATGATCTACTTTAAAAGATTTAATAGAGTTCATTATCTTAACCCTAGTCAATCCAGGATAATGATTGATTTCAAGGTACTTAATCACATTTTCAAAGCAGCATTTTTTATCATTCAGGGTCATATATTCACAGGTTCTTAGAATTAGAAAGTAGATAGCTTTGGGAGGCTTTTCCCCCACCTATAACACTGACCATTTTAATAATTAAATTAATCATGAGTATCCAAACATTTGAGAATAGGCATAAAACAACACTCCACTGTACACTGTCTTCAAAAGACAAATTTTAAATATGAAAAGTCAGATATATCATAAACAAATTAATGAAAAGATATTGTCATGAAAATTGTGAAAACAAACAGGCTGGAACAGATATAATGCTACAAAAATATATTTTTAAACAAATAATATCATACACTTAGTACAATAATTAATGAAGTCAATTCATTATGAAAATAATACAATTTTACACATCTTAAAAATGTTTCTAAAACTATTAATCATCTTGACTTAATTGATGTTTAATAGCTCACTCTAACCACAGAATACATATTCTTTCAAATAAAATGTTACTTTTAGCAGGAGAGACCATATTCTGGGTCATGAAACAGTTTGAATAAATGTTTAAAAGAACTGCATAGATGAATTTAACAAAAAACAATAAAGGGAAAAATAAAGAGAAGAATAGCCCATGGGTCTGCTGAGAGAATCATTACTTCTTCTTGCCAAATTCATTCAAATTTATTGTCTTTCCACAAAATAAAGTACTGTACTTTTTTTTTTTTTTTTTTTCTTTTTCTTTTAGCACCAATACCTCCGAAATGCTAAAAGCTGAAGCTGGGCAACACAGATTTAGTAAGAGGAATATTTCACTTTTTCAGCACCTGAATAATTTTGAACACTTGAATTTTCTACCTTACACTGAATAGTGAAACAAAGTCTTAACTGTTCACTAAGTGACCTTTAAGTAAAATGTCCCAGGGCTTTTGTCCTCTTACCCATCACTCAGGTAAAATGCTCACTTCCTAGTGGATATTTCAGTCAGTACTCTCTGCCTCCAACTTGTAAGAAAGACACTCGAATAACATTCACAATTACTAGCCCAAGACATATTTACCAATTAATTTTCTTCTAATAAATTATTTTTTTCTTTTTTTTTTTTTTTTTTTTGGTGGAACTAGGGATTGAACTCAGGCCCTTGCGCTTGCCAGGGAAGTGCTTATTCCACTGAGCCATCTCCCTGGCCCCTAATAAATTATTTCTTAATAAAATGTTAAAACATCTTACGGAAAGCCTAAAGTGTAAAATAAGACAACACAAGTGAGCACATACTATTTAATTTATTTTTTGATGCATATTTGTGATGAACGACGCACACATTCTCCTTGAGCAGTTGGTCACATACATATTCCAGCTTAGTACTTTATATGTCCTCTTTCCCTCCCTTCTCTCACCCTCTCCTCTGTCCCTAGACCCTTTTTCCATCTCCAAAAGGTCTAGATTTTATAAATTATATAAGCCTATTAAAATGTTATACATGTATCCTATATATATCTTATACAATATCAGTATGTAAAACGTGCATTTTATTAATTCAAATTGAAGAATAGGAAGGACTTTAACTCAGTGTAGTGAAAACTCAACCATTTATAATCTAGGAAGACATTAATCCACTCTAAAAATCTGACTTTCATATCCCATACTTGACATTTAAAGAAACTACTGATATATTTGGATTAACATATTCCATATTCACTACCGATTACTCTTTGTTGTTATTGTTCCTGGCATTTAATTTTATCTTTCACGATTTACTGGCCTTTTGTGATTTTAGCTGAGCCTTTTGTATGATTCCAGACTTTCTCTTTTCTTATGATTTGTAATATGCATTTATAACTAATTCAAATCTAATTTAAAGTAATATTATGTGGTTACACAGCCAACACAGTACCCTTTTATAAAGTAATCTTATTTCCTAGTATGATTGCTGTCACTCATTTCCACTATACCTATGTGAACAAGTATGGATACAAGAATATGAATATATACAAGAAGGAGATGCAATCATGTAAACCCTGCAGATTTCTCGCCCTCTCCAGCAGCTCACTTATACATCACTAGAACCGATTTACAACTATTTGTTGACTCAGTATATCATGCTCACTTTTTAACAAAAAATGTAAGAAATTCAAAAGATCAAAACAATTTGAAGAGTTTAAACAAGTGTCATAGCCAGAGTCAGATACAACATAAATGTTTGTGAGACTAGAAAGTTTTATATGTATCTTCTTAATGAGAAAAAGATTTATGATGCTTAAGCAGAGTTGTCATCTTGATTGGTTTGACAAGGGCCTGTGTATCTGGGTGGGCCTCAAGGGCATGACCCTGAGTACTATATTTAGTCTTCCACCTCTTCTTTCCTGCTCTGCTACTTGGCCAGAATGTGATTAATAAGTCATTAATAAGTTTGGTTTATACATAAAGGTAGCAATGTATGGGTTTGTGTTCATTGTTTTGGTTTCTAAGTCTCTGAAGTAAAAATGACTTTTTGATACATACTACTCAGAATGAAACTGGACATTCTGATGGAGTTGGGTATTTTTATTACCAGTGTGGTACAAAAGCAATCAAGGTCCAAGTATGGACAAAAGACAAGAGCCATAAAACAAATATTCTCTTCCGTCACCCTAGTGACTTTCTCAAAGCATGACAATCATTTTCTCAGAATAATCAGAAGCTGAGATTGCTGTGCTTAAAGAGTTACCATGTTTGAAAATTTAGCTTTCGTAACTACATTCATTGTCCTGGAAAGAAATAAGGGATATATATATCAGTAAATGCTTTGGCATATACATATGTATCAACATCTTTCCTTTTGTTGAGATATGTACAATAGCTGAGAATAGGATTTTTAAAAGCAGGAAAAGAATGATTAAAATGACATTTCTTTTCTTTTTCTTTTTGAAACTTTTTTTCTAAAAAACACTTAATGCCAAATGTCTAGGTTTTGTACACATCAATAGAAAACACAAACAAGAAATAGAACACAGAGACCATTATCGATCTCTCTTTGCACAAAAGGAGTTGTTTTCTTTGGTATTGGCTTTAAACAGTGGTATTTTCTCTCCCTCCCCCTTTTCTTCAATAAAGAAGCAAACAATTTATTGTGTGAGCTGGAGCTGCAAGGAATTATTGAAAAAGAACAAAAAAAAGAGTATCCTAGCAAAGAGAGAAACACATTTCAAACCAGACTTATCTACTCTCTTGGATTTAAGCACATGCATCTCTCACTGTGTGTTGAATGAATGGAGTTGAATGGAAGCCTGGATTGACAGAGCCTTGTACCCATCCCCAGTACTGAAATACCTTTTCTACAAATTGCCTCATGTTCCATCCCTTTTATTCTCCACATTGTTGTACCATAAACATTGAGTTTAAACTAGCATGCAGTTTCATTTTCAGAAAGCCTCTGGAGAGCCACTCACTGAATCCCACATCGCAGTAAGGGGAGAACCGCGAAAACAATGACATTTATATTTCTCTCAAAAACTGATACTCATGAGTATGAATTTTCAAGTCAATTTGTCAGAAATAAACTCTTTATTCCTCAAACTGGTTCCCTGAAATTATATGCAGGAAAGAATTATTATGGGGTTTTAAAATAGTTAATGGTATGCATTTATCAAGACAGAATTTTCATAAAGGCTTCATACCATAATCAGCATTTATTCTATTTCTCTGCTTTGTTCATTTTACGTTATTTTATTTTATTTTTTTGTGGTACCAGGGATTGAACTCAGGACCTTGTGCTTACCAGGAAAGTGCTTATTTTACTGAGCTATCTCCCTGACCCTATTTTATTTCTTAAATAAAAAACAAGAAAAAGCAATAATTCCATTTTGGAAGTTTGGATGCTAATCACCCATCTAAATAACAATTCTGAAAGTACAATTGATATTAATCTGTAGTGAAAGAGTGAGAAGGGATGGTAACATGGGGGTAATCATGGTAGAGGTAGCATTTAAATCCATGAGAATGAACACAAATAGATGGCCTGGGACTGAGCTCTGGTGAAAGCTGTGGAGGTGGAAACTTCATGTAAAGTCTTTAAGCAGTGCTAAAATATGGTGAGTGCTCAATAGCTGCTGTTATCAATTGGAAAATGCTTTGTTCACTAAATAGAAATGATTTGGTACTTAGCTTTCCTCATTTAATATAGCATCATGAACATTCTACTATGCTTTGCCATGCTTCCCTTAACACCTTTTTAAAAGCACATAATTTTTATTACATTCCAGATACATTTAATTCTGTTATAAATCTCACCATAATAAACTGTTTGGATGTACATATTTTCGTAATTTAAGTAATATAAACTTTTATGAGTAGAATTGTCTTTCAGTGGTATTTTTCTTGAGTGTAAGAAACTGACCTAGCACCCTAATTTAGTCATTTTCATTCTTGAACAGACAAGTCAAGTCCCAAGTCTTTTCTGCTATTACAAAACAGGTTAATATCTCAGACTCAGGATCAGTGGCTTCAAGAGTCTGTTGTGTCCTGCATACTGGTGTGGCCTTTGGTAAGTTGCTTCTTTTACCTCAGGGTCTACTTACTTGCTTATAAGTAGCTCAGAGGTTGCCACTATCCTACGAACAACTAATAAGCTAAATCTCCTGACAAAAGCCCAACAATTCTTAGATCTTAAACACTGCTCTCCAAATTAAAGAGATACAGCCAGACAAAGAGAAGACCTACTTCCCATAGCAGAAATCCACTAACGGTTACCTCCACAAGAACCGGCACCAGGTTAAAAATCTGAAGTATAACTAATGAGTTCCTCGAAGCTCAGTGTGCACCTCTTAGAGATTTAAGAATTCCTTGTGGCTTCTGTGGGTTTTGTGGAGCTCTTGTCAAAATGAGGGGAAAGGAAACATCGTGGCATCCATCGGAGCCTTCTACCTTCAACGAGCCTGACCTGAGAAGTGCTATTTTATGAGAATCCCAAGTTACTGGGGCTTTATCAGAACTTAACTTACTTAGAAGGAGGGAAATAACTCCAACTGCCTCAAGTTTTCTAAGTGGAAGACAGGAAATGCATAAAAGCAGACCTCTCCAGGGAGTCTGACCTACCTCAGGATTGGAGAAGAACTGAAAAATATTAGTGAAATCAAAGCCCAGGGAATCAGTTCTCCAAGAATGAGATACAATCACGGAAAATCTATAGATTGCTCGCCCTCTCCAGCACCTCACTTATACATTACTAGAACCGATTTACAACTATTTGTTGACTCAGTATATCATGCTCACTTTTTGACAAAAAAAGTAAAACATACTAAAGATCAAAACAGTTTGAAAGGTTTAAACCAGACTTAGAGCTAGAGACAGATACAAAATAAATGTTCATGAGACCAGAAAGTTTTATAAATCTTATTCTTAAGAAAAAGGTTTATGACAGTTAAGCAAAGTTAATCAAGGGCCTGTGGTTATAGCACAATTCTCAGTGTGTCTGGGTGGGCCTCAAGGGCATGACCCTGAGTGCTACATTTAGTGTCCAACCTCTTCTTCTCTTCCCTGCCCTGCTACCTGGCCAGCGTGAAATGAGAAACTGTGCTCCACAACACCCTTCTACATTGCTGTTTCTGCCTTCAAGCAGCAGGCTGCAGGACAAAGCCTCGGAAGCTCTGAGCCAGAGGAAATTTGTCCTTATTAAGGTGTGGGTGATTGGTATTTTTGTCCAAATAGATTTGAATAGGTATTTTGTCCACTAACAGGAAAGCTGGGCATTCCATAACCTTAATGGCAAAAGGTGGATAGTGTAGAAGGACAGTGTTAACAGAAATATAGAAACATGTTTTAAAAAGTCAAAAATAGTGCCATGAAAATGAAGAATGTATTTGATGAACTGACTCACAGACTAGTCTAAACACAGTTGAAGAAAGAATTGTTGAGCTTGAGGGAATGACAATAGAAATTTTCCAAACTGAAGAGGTAAAACCAAAGTTTTAAAACATTAAAACAGAATATTCAAGGACTTAGGGATAATTATGAGAATGTAAAATGCGGTTAAGAGGATTACAGAAGAATCAGAAGGCTAAATTAAAAAATATTTTAAAAACAATAATGACTGGATATTTCTCCCAAATTAATGACATGCACCAAATCATAGATTCAGATATCTCAAAGAATATTAAGCAAGGAAACTTGGACCCACACTTGAAAGTGCAAGTAGAAATAAATAAAAGTAACGCAAAACAGTTTATTTTTTATTTTTAATTGATTGAAAAAAAGCATTATGCTTAGAATAACAGCAATAGCACATTTAGAGTCATGAGTTCTTCTGCATATTCATGTATGTATGGGGAAAGTGACGGACAGCAGTCGTACAAGGAAAGAGGATTACTTTATGAAAGGGTACTTGTGTTGACTGTGTAACCATGTGGTAGTATTTTAAACAGGACTTGAATTAGTTATAAATGCATATTACAAATCATAAGAAAAGAGAAAATCTGGAATCATACAAAATGTTCAACTAAAATCACAAAAGCCCAATCAATTGTGAAAGACAAAATTAAATGCCAGGAACAACAACTGCATAGATAAATCAGTAGTGAATATGGAATATGCTAATCCAAATATATCACTAGTTTTTTTAAATGTCAAGTACAGGAAATGAAAGCCAGAGTGTCAGAGTGAATGAAAAAACTGGTACCTGTTTTATGAGGTATGTAACATGGGGCCATAATAATAAGTTGAGCTGTAAATGGCTATAGTCAACAACTTTTTAGATAACTCACTATTATTGTGGAATGCTGGACTGTGTTGGATTGTGTCGCAGAGTTCAGGCACCTAAATTGGTTTAATGACAATGGAGTGCCCATCTTTGACAGGTATAGACAAAGAAAGGGAGATACAAAGAAGAACCATGATGTGTGTGTAGTTAGGATAAATATGCCGTGCTTCTGCATAATTCTATGAGAAGCAAGATTTGCACTAATAGTGGTTGGACAATATATTATGTTGGCTTCTAGTACTATGGACAACCATTAGGAAGATAACAAGGTAGAAAGTATTAATTATTGAATCTGTGATACAATTCAGGTATAAAAAATAAGATAAGTATATATATATATATACACTCTCTTGATTAACTGATTAGAGACATTTACTAGAATAATGTCTGTAAGTATATCATGTATGCACCTTGTATGATACCAAAACATTTCAAAAAATTTGCAATATATTAATTTATCAAATCTGTCCTGTTAATTTGTCTTGAAACTGTCTCATTGCAATTTGTTCTTCAATAAAATAAAAAATAAAAACCTTTGTTTTTCTCACAAAGCAAACACATCAATTTGCATAAGAATGGGAAGAAGTATACCATGTTAATACTCATTAACATTAAAGAAACAGAAGGGATACATTAATTTTATGTACCTAAGTTTTTTCTTAGAGTACAAAGTAGTATTAAAACAGAAAAAATTACAAGGGCTACAGAATTTCACTTAACAAAGCAATAATGAATTTCACAGTATTTGTTGTAATAGCAAAAAAAATTACCAAGAATAAATATAAGTTTTATATGAACTTAAAAGTTTAGTATTCCAAAAGACATAATGGTCATAACGTGCTTAACAAGAGTGTCAAATGACCGCAGACAAGACCTGACAGAACTGTAAGTAGAAACTGATAAACTCATCATTATAGTTGGAGCATTAAAAAATTATGAGTACATATTTGCTGTACACAATGGTCCCAGCCACTATGGGGAATGTGTACTTGTACAGGACATATCTTAATTCATGTTTCCCATTTCTCTTATTATCCCTTCAATCCTCCTTCCCCTGCCAATTACACCAGTGTTTTTTAATATTTTTCCTTTCATTTTCTCTTGTGTTGAAATTTGTTCTTCCTTTTCTTCCCGTTCTTTTCTGTCCATTCCATTTGAACAAGTTCTTTCTTTCTTTTCTTTTTTCTTTCTTTCTTTTTTTTTTTTTAAGAAAGTAATTTGTGTTTTTATTTTCATTCATAGCAACTTTACCCAGGAACTGGGGTAAAAACATAAGCTCTGAAAACTTTCAAAGTAGTTTTTTGTTCCCAAGTCTCAGTGTAATTCTCATTAAAGCAGCAAGTAGTGCTCATCTACAATCTGAATGTTGGGCTGCCTTGGTATTTCCTCTGCCAGATTAAATACTTTCCCACCCTCAATTTCCAAAGTCCCAGAACACGCACAATGAGAAGACAAACCTTCTTCCAGAGTGTGACAGGCATGATCTTGAGTCTGATTGCCAGTGTGAACTTGTTCTCAAGTGAGACTTCTTGAGTCTAGTCTTTACCATCTGCACTTTTATCAGAATTCTGGTCTTCTGAGCTCTGACCAGAATCCCTCATTCAGCTCAGTTTATAGCACTCTAGGTCTTCTTTAACTGGTACCTTCAAACCTTTCCAAACTCTTCCTGCGAACCAGTTCAAAACACCTCTAAACCGCATTGTCAAGTAGAAACACTGTAACAACCTTACTTTGCATACCAAAATCTGTTTTTAGCTACTTTCCTTATCACTGGAAATACTTGACACCCATAACTTAAAGGAGAGGTTTATTTTGGTTTACAGCTTCAGAAATTTCAGCCCAGGTTTGGAACATTTAACCACAAAAATGACATGGTAGGAGGGGCTGGATGGAGGAAAGCTGTTCTGTCACTGCATCCAGTAAGCACAGAAAGACAGAGACAGACAGACAGACAGACAGACAGACACACACACACACACACACACACAGAGACAGAGACAGACAGAAAGGGGCAGACAGAGAGACAGAGACAGGGAGGAAGCTATACCCTTCCAGGTCATGTTCTCTTCTGGCCAGGCCTCATACTTCAACAGAAGTCTCAGCTCCTGGCGTCACCAATGGATGATTACACTAGCAAGTGTAGCGTCCCCATGATCTGTTTGACTTCCATAAGCCCTGCCTGTGCACACATGAGACTAGTGGCGCAGTCTCCATCTAAAGCATAGCATGCATATAAGAGTTGTAATGTTCTTTTTTTCTTCTGTGACTTTTTTTTTCTTTCTTCTTTTTTCATTTTATTGAAGTACAAATATGAGTGAGACAGTTTTAAGACAACTTAACGGGACCGATTCAAAAAATTAATACATTACAAACTGTTTGCATAATGTTTTGATATTGTACAAGGTGCATACATGATATTATACTTACAGACATTATTATAGCAGATGTCTCTTATCAGTAAATAGAGTGTAGCTGTTTGCATATCTTATGTTTTATACCTGAATTACATCAAAGATTCAATAATTAATACTTTCTACCTTGTTATTTTCCTAGTGGTGTCCATAGTACTAGAAGCCGACATAATATCCTGTCCAACCACCATTAGTGCAAATCTTGCCTCTCATAGAATTATGTAGAAGCACAGTGTTATCTATCCCAACTGTATTGTCCATACACACACATCATGATTATTCCTTTCTATACCCCTTCCTTTGTCTACACCTGTCAGAGATGGGCACTCCATTGTCATTCAACTAATTTAGGTGCCTGAACTCTGTGACACAATCCAACACAGTCCAGCATTCCACAATAGTGAGTTATCTGAAGAAGTTGTCGACCATAGCCAATTACAGCTCAACCTATTATTATGGCCCCATGTATATACTTCATTTTTATTCTTTTCTCCTGGGTGGTTAAGACCTAAAAGAACAAGTTCTTTCTACCTATCAATATTTATCTTTCTATTTTTTTCTACTTATTTACCCTTTGGGCTTCTCACTTAAGAGAAATAAGGGAATATTTCTGTGTCTGACTTATTTCACTTAACATCTTTGTGGTCTTGAGATGTATCCACTTACCAATGGTTGGGGAATTTAACATTTCCTTAACAGAAATGAACAGAATAATTGTTCATTTTCAATGCAGAAAACCAGTAAAGACACAGTTGAACTTTGAAACTTCACTGTTGGAGTGCACATAATTGACCTTCATAGACTACGGAACTAACAGCACATGACATACTCCTGATGGAATATTTAACATAATACACACGTCCTAGCCCATAAAGAAATATCTAAACAAATTTAAAATAACAAATATCTTATATTTCTTTTCTTAGGCCACTCCATTCATCAACTAACAAAAGTTTTTAAATTAGAAATCAGTAATGGATGGTTTGAATGTTTCCAAATATATGAAGATTAAGCAAAATATCTCTAAATAACACTTGGGTAAAATAGAAAATCTCAATTAAAATTTTTAAATTATTTTGAAGTAAATGAAAACAATTATCAGTATTTGTGGAATGTCATCAAATAAGTTTTAGGAAGAAATTTATAACACTAACTGCATATATTAAAAAAGAGGAAAAATCTAAAATAACTACTTTTAAGCTTCCACTTTAGAACATTAGAAAAAGGATATATTAAGTTCATGTTAAATGGAAAAGCATTAAAAAGTTAAAGCAGGCTTTAACACAAATCAGTTAAAGCAATTCACTATATCAACAGGCTAATGGTGTAAAATTACATAATTATATCAATATATTCAAAACAAACGCATTATAAGTTCCAATATTTATTTTTGATAAAAACTTTTAGAACACAGAACAGAGGGTAACTTTCTGAAATTGTTAAGACCAACCACAACAAAGGAATGCCTGACATCACAGGTAGTGGTGAAAAATCTCAAAACTTTCATGAGAAGCTTCTCAATAAGGCAAGGGTCTTCCCTCACCACTGGTTTTATTTTTCTTTCTTGCTGTACCAGGGATTGAACTCAAGACCCTGTAAGTTCAGGGCAAGTGCTTATTCTCCTGAGCTGTCTCCTCTACCCCTATCATTGCTTTTCAGTGCTGCACAAGGAGTATTAGCTAATGTAGTAAGAAAGAAAGTAAGATCGAGCTTTTTAGCTTAGGAAGAAAGAAGTAAAACTGTCTTTGATCACAGGTAATAGACTGTCTCTTTAAGAATGGAAATAACATGTCCCAGAATTAATAAGAAATGTTAGGAAGATTCACAAGAATGAGAAAGTCAGTCACTTTCTCATACATCAGCAATGAAAAAGTAGATTTGCAACTAAAAACATTAACATCTGTATTAGCATTCCCAATATGAAATATGTAGTTATAAATAAGTCTAACAAAATATGTGCAAGGTCTATAAAAGGAGAAATTACAAAGCTCTAATGTAAAATGTCTTACATCTAAATGAAGATATCTACATGTTTATGTGTAGAAAGAATCAATTTCATCAATATACCAATGCTTAGTACGATCTATCACGCCTGCATAATCTCAATCAAGAACTCCACAAGTAACTTTGTGAAAAATGAAAATCTTGACTCCTCAGTTTAAATGAACAGTCAAAAATCCTCAAATAGTCATCTGTGTATTGAAGAAGAGAATTAGAGGACCAACATTATTTTACTTCAAGAATTACATAAAGCAATGTTAATAGAGACAGGTGTGGTGTTTGTGAAAGACAAGCAAACTGAACAGAATAGAGAGCTCAGAGGAAGCATGAAAACATTTAACACAGATGCAAGGGCAATCTGGAAGAGCAAAGACTGTCTTTTCAATAAATTCTTCCAGGTATCTACAGAAATGCGCACATGGAATTTAGACATAGATCTTACATTATTCAGAAAAAAAATGAAAAAAGAAATCATAGAGCTCAAACCAACACAGTCCAGCATTCCACAACAATAGTGAGTTATATGAAGAAGTTGTCGACTCTAGCCATTTACAGCTCAACTTATTATTATGGCCCCACATTGTATACCTCAGTTTTATACTTTTCTTCTGGACAGTCAAGACCTAGATAGAGCAAGACATATATACCAAAACATGTAGTTTTTGTTTCTGATGAGGTCACTGAAGTCCCCTCAGGGTTTATCTTGTAATCCTATACCTTATTCTGTAGATCCTTTGTCTGTGTCATCCATGTGGATGAGTCATGGCCAATGCTTGACCAGTTTGCTCTCTGTGAAAGCCTGAGAGAAAGTTTTCTCTCCATGTGACTCTCCCCAGGCACATGGATGAGAGAACTTTGATCTCTTTCCTCTGTGGCTCCATAATCTCCTTGTTCAGAGTCAAGTTCAGGCACCTAAATTGATTGAAGGACAATGGAGTGCCCATCTTTGACAGGTGTAGACCAAAGAAGGGGTATAGAAAGGAGGAATCATGACATGTACGTATAGACAGTACAGATAACACCATGCTTCTACATAATTCTATGAGAGGCAAGATTTGTGCTGATGGTGGTTGGACAGGATATTATGTTGGCTTCTAGTGGTATAGACAACCACTAAGAAAATAACAAGGTAGAAAGTATTATTTATTGAATTGTTGATATAATTCAGGTATAAAGAATAAGATACGTAAACAGTTATACTCTCTTAACTTACTGATAAGAGACATCTGCTATAATAATGTCTGTAAGTATAATATCATGTATGCACCTTGTACAATATCAAAACACAGTTTGCAATGTATTAAGTTTTCGAATCCATCCTGTTAAGTTGTCTTAAAACTGTCTCCTTGATATTTGTACTTCAATAAAATAAAAATAAATAAAAAAGAAATCATAGAGCTAAATGTAGAATACAAAAGTACAAAGCTCCTCAGCCATAACTTATAAGAAAATGTAGATGACTTTCAGTGTGGTGATAATTTTTAGAAACAACACCAAAGCCACTGATGAAAGAAATAGTTGACAAGGCAAACTTCATTAAAATGGTAATTTTTCTTCTGTGAAAGGAAATATCAAAAAATTAGAAGACAACTCATATATAGGAAGAAAAATTTGCAATAGAATTTCTTATAAGTGACAATTATATAAAATATACAACATGTTTTAATTCCAATAGTAAGAAAATAAGGAACCCAGTATAAAAAGTGTAAAAAAAGAAGACCTCTACAGACACTAAGCCAAAGGAGTTACACAGATAACAAGCAGGTGAAATACAATAAACAGCTTAAGTTCATTGTCATTAGAGAATTGCAATAAAACAGCTATGCATCACACTTATTAAAATGCCCAAATTTGAAACACTGGTAAGACCAAGTTCTAGCTAGGATATGGAACAGTGGGATCTATCATTCATTTCTGGTGGAATGTACAATTGTACACACCCTTTGCAAGACTGGAATATTCTTATGAAATTAAGCATATTCTCATCACCTGATTCAGGAATTGTACTCCTTTGTGTTCACCCAGTGGCGTTAAAACCTCATGGAACATACAAAAACCAACATACAGATGTTTTTAAACATCTGTTCATATATATAAAGGCTTGGTAGTAGTCAGCTATCTTTCTCTAGGCAAGTGAATAAATAAACTGGTAATCTAGACAATGGAGTATTATTCAGTATTAATAAAAATGAGATATCAAGGCAAGAAAAGACACACAACAAAGTTAAATACATGTAAAAGAAATAATTTGGAAAAGGCTATAAACTATATTATTTCAACTGTATGACATTCTACAAAGTCCAGCATTTTGGAGGTAGTTAGAATATTAGTGACTGTAGGGGTTATGTAGGTGGGCAGAGATAGACAGAGCACAGAGGAGTTTAAGGACAGCGAATATTCTGTGTAGTCTCACAGTGATAGACAAACACCATTGCCTATTTGTCAAAACCCATAGTATGTACATCAACAGATGTGAGCCCTGAAATAGATGGTGAATTGTCGCTGAGAACAGTATGTCAAGGAAGGTTTATTAATTATAATAAATACATTCTTCCAATGAAGAATGCTGATAGTAGTGAAGATTATGCATGTGTATTATGGTTTGTCTCTAGGTGTCCCCCTAAAGCTTCATGCAGTCATGGGGTAGACTTTCAGAGCTTGTGATTAACTCATGATCCACTGGGATTAATTCATAACCCAACCCTGGGATTATGGGTCTGAGTACTGCTGCGATTATGGGTAGGAGGGCTACACCTAGCCTGCGGCAGATAGCCTGAATGTAACAAGAGAGACAGAGACAGACTTGCTCTTTGCTGCCATTGTTACTGTTAGTCTTCCCATGTACTCTTGCTCTGTCAGTTTTTGCTGCTGCAATGAAAGGCTGCCCTTTGCCATGTGCCACACTGCTCCAGAGCTAGCTGAGTATGGACTGAAACCTCTAGTAACTGAGCTCTATAAGCCTTTCCTTCCTTCATTTTTGGGTGTTGGGTATTTGTATCAACAATGAGAGAGGAGTAAAAAACTTATACACGCTCAATGTGTGATAGGTGTTTATGGGAGTTTTCTTTGCTTCCATTTTTCTGTGAAAAAAAAAAAAACTACTCTAAGAAATAGTTCATTAAGTAGAAAATAAATGAATTGCAATGCTTACCTGGCAGTACGGATGATTATGAATACTGGCATATGTGAGAAAAGTGCAAGTGTAGATTTTTAATGTATTTTATAGTCAAGGTTATCACAATAATTGAGAAATTGGTTTACAAATAAAGGTTAATTAATCTAGAAATGAAGCAAAATTTCATGAAACAAGAAACTATGAATTAACTGAATTTCATTAAAAGTTACCTAAAAAATTAGATGATCAGTGCTAGTAGTAATTATATATTTGTTTTAGATGAGAAATTATAAGTATTTATAAATCATATTTGAGTTTTGAGAAATTGATGATTATAATTTGATAAAGTGACAATAGAAAAAGATGTCAATGAATAAAATACTTACTGATCTTTAAACTGAAGTTTTAAATTTCCTTTAGGCAGAAGTTTCAGAAATCATGACATCCCATATTTTTTAACGTATTTTGAAAATCTCAGGCAGGACAAGAATTAAAAATACTTCAGACAGCTAAATGGTTGGAGCCTTTATCACTCAAATAGATATCTTTTAATATCATGTGTAAATTTTTCTTTCTCTTGGAGCCTAAAATGTGATCGGTTCCCAATATTTACAGTAGATCTTTTAATATTTAGAAAGGGCAGGTCATGAATCTCATGGATACACCATCTACAGATGCTCATGTCCTTTACAGAAAATGGCTCAGGTTTATACATAACCTAATACACAACCTAAATATATCCTTTCACATTCTTTTAAGTCATTTCTAGTTTACTTATACCACCTAATACAATTTAAATGTTGTATAAATAATTGTTATACTGTATTGTTTAGGGAAAATAACCAGAAAAGGGTCTATAAATATTTAGTACAAGTGCAGATATTTTCTGAATAGTTTCATCTAGTGCATTGAATCTAATGATTCAGAACACACCGATACAAAAAGTCCACTGCAGTTTTATTGGTTTAAGACTGCCAAACATAATGCCTTTCCCCACAGGGATACTAGGAAACAGAATCTTTCTGATGTTTCCACATAATATGAAATAAGAAAAATCAGTAAAAAGATGAAAAGAATCAGAAATATGAAGTTATATTTCAGAAAACACACATGAATAGAAGCCATTAATTTTGATTAGAAGAGTATGTAATGTGGGATTAGAGTTCAAACAAAAGTCACTTCGCATTTATGATATGTAAGAAGATTGTTATTTTATTAGTCCTTTATTTTTGTAGTTATACATGTTATAGTACTTATAATAATCAAAGTTTAGAAAACTTATTATAGAGAACAATGTGAGGGCCAGAGAATAACTTGGCCACTTAGAAATCCTGAGTGGAGAACAGTTTAGAGCTTTACCTGCATGAGTATTTCATGGCCTTCCTATGACCAAGAACCCGAGAGTTGCTATCTAGTAATCAGGGCTCTCAGAAGAAAATTAGAGAAAATGCTGGTGGAGCTGTGGGAAACCCATCCCAAGGACAGAAGAGATCTGTGGGAGTTTTGGCCTATTCCTGGACCTGAGATAACAGCTTGTGACTAATAAGGAAAAATAAGCATTGTGTTAAGGATTTTAATTCTCTTTGAGTTTATTTCTGAAGATCTCTTACTACACAAAAGGCAGTATTATAAAACTGAAGCTTCTGGTGGCCAAAGAAAAAAAACTGAAGAGCCAGAAGAGTCAAAAGGAAAATGTAATCATTTCCTCATTTTTTGCCTCAGCTGTAGTGCCACGAATGAGAAAGAGAGAAGACAGTGTGGACAGACCGAGCACAGCAGGAGAGCAAGAGGACAGGCCTATCGGAGAGTGGATAGAGTCACTGACCGGGCCTTAGACCCCATCCTCAGACCAGGGGGTGGACTCAGGGGCTGCTCAGCCTAGGTAACAGCCAGCCACTGCACAAGCGAGACATGTACGACAAAGTGATCAAGCATTTGTTGAATAGGAGTAGGCAGTTAAAATGATCACTACGAGTGTGCAGATTGATTTTAAATGTACACTTAAAGATTCACAATTAGGCAGTGACCTGGCTTAGCTCAGGGCATTGTAAGCATCAGTGTGCCTCAACTCGTTAGGGTGAGTGGGTTTGACAGTGCTTTATTAGGCTGACCCTGGTGCTTTGTTTTCAGCTGATACTGGCCCAAATCGATTCGGAGAAAAATCAGATTACAGTCTTCCAGGACAAGGGGCTTCATCCTTCTACAAACTATTGCACTGAAGTTCCTCAAATGTATTGTCTTTGAAGCTCTTAGCCCAACCTTAACAATTTTTAAAGAAGAGACTATATAATGCTCAGGCTGTTTCTCTCCAACCTGCATAGAATGTGTAACTTCAAATTTTAAAGTATCTGTTCTGAAATTTTTTAAAGAAAATAAAAAAAAACAATGCTATACTATTCCAAAACAAGAGAGTAGGAGAGTGATAACAGTTAGCATGGTGCATATTCTTCTCTTCAAAGTAGTTGCTCAGATTACAAGATATAGGCATGAAAAATTGATGAAGAAAATACAGACACAAACCTTTCTCCCCAGTAAACCAGTAGGAATTAGTAGCGTCTTTCATTTTTCCTTTCTTCATTTCTCCTTCCCACCATCCAGTTTCTCTTTCCTTTTCAATAGCTTCTCCTTTCACAATATGTATTGCACATTTGGATCTTATTTACTTTATCAGTTTCTTACACTAGGGAGACAGTATGATATTCACACATGCAAGACTTATTTATTTCACTTACGAGTATGGTCTCAAGTTTATCCCTTTTTATAGCTGACTAGTACTCCAATATTTAAAAAACAACTTTAAAAAATCTTTATTTATTTATTTGGTACAGGTTTTCACTACACAGCTCAGATTCGCAGTGATCCTCCTGTTTCAGCCTCCCCAGTGCTGGGATTACAGGTGTGCACCAGCACACCTGATTTGGGTGTCCGGCATGGCATGTCAGGGTTTCCAGGGCCAGTACAGCATGTGGTACTGGGAATCGAACCCAGACGCTTGGGCTTGCTAGGCAGGTGGTTAGACTGCTGAGCTATCTTCCCAGACCTGACAACATCTTTCTGATCTATTTCTTGGTGGATGGGCATTTGGATTGTTTCTAAGATTTAGCTATCACAAATTGTGCTGTTATTAACATGGGTATGCATATTTATGATTTCTGCGTGATGTTTTCAATTATTCTGGAAAAATATCCAGAAGGGGGATAGCTAGATCAAATGGTCTCTATTCCCAGTATTTTGCTGGAGGTCCACACTGATTTCCAGAGTGGTTTACCAGTCTACATTCTCACCAAGAGTGGAGAGTGGTTCCTTTTCCCTCACAACCGCTTCAGCATTTACTGTTGGGTTAATTTCTTTCTTTCCTTTCTTTTCTGTCCATAAAAATATTGATGATGCATCTTTAATGTTAAACAATTAGGTTATAAAAATGTTCAACCCTAAATTGGTTTTTAAAGTCTGATTTGTGCTCCCTGGAGGGGGAGTAGTAAAGTTCTATGGGCTTTTTCACTTTCCAGTTTTCCACACTGACCAGTTCCAAAGAAAAAAAGAATTTAATACAGAGCTTCTTCAGTGCTGAGGCTGAGGGCCTGCTGGTTGCGGTGCAAGTTGGTCCTGGTTAATTATCTCTCTTGTTGAGCTTCATACTCATCATGACTTGGATATATTTTGTTGATGAGTGCATCAAAGTTTGTGTCTGGCCTTAGTGATCTTTGAGAAACTAGTTTTTCTGACATGTAGGATATACTTTGTTGCCTTTTCTTCAGACTGTGATAGTGCAATCCGCAGAACAATGTTGCAAACACTCATTTACAGTCACGGCATTCTTCAATACATCTGACCAAATTTGGCACACAGATTTGCTGTACAGACTTCTAGGTGAAGCCACAATTTCCAAGCCATCTGTTATTGCCTTCTGAGGTGTTCCTCATAATTAATATAAGTTCAGATCCCATGTTCTACATAATGATTGAGTTTCTTACGTCTGCACAACTTGTGACCTTGTGGTTCCTGCCCCAGCCCGGGGCTCCACTGGCCACTGAGTGAGACTCTTGGATCAGCCATTGTGGCCTGCCACCACCACACAATGTGGCAAGACTCAGTCTCTGCATGGGAGCTCAGGAAATACAACAGGGGTCATTCAGTATTCAAGAGAGAACTGAGGGGAATCCAGCTTCACTGGAACTGCAGAGAGGGTGGGAAGGGAGGCTATTGGTTGATCTCTTGATGATAGCCATTCTCACTGGGCTTAATGGAATATCAGCATTTTTTTTTTCTTTCAAATTTGTATCTCTTGAATGACTGGTGAGGCTAAACATTTTTTTCATACATTTATTTGCATTTCTTCATCTGAAAATATGTATTCACTGCAGATGTCTAATTTTTGGATTGGTTTTAGAATTTAGAGAACTGATTTTTTTTCAATTCTTTGTGTGATCTAGATATAAATCTTTTATCTAAAGAACAGTAAGCTAATTTTTTTTTAATGTATTTGGTACAAGATCTCACTAAGCAGCTTGGACTCCTAGTGATCCTTCTGTTTTCAGTCTCCCCAGTGCTGGGATTACAGGGTGCACTACCATGCCAGGACCTGGTTGCTGGCTTAGTGCACTCAATGATGAGGCAGGCACGGCATGCAGTACCAGGATCGAACCCTGGTCCCTGCACTTGCCTAAGCAGATGCTCAGTTTGCTGAGCTATCTCACCAGACCCTGGTTATGTAAAATTTTTTTCCCACTCTGTGGATTGTCTTTTCACTCTGTTGGTGATTTTTTTTGTTGTGCTGAAGCTTTTTCATGAGATACCAGTTTTGATTCTTTGAAGTGTTTACCATGTAGTTTAGTTTTTTATTTATGAACTTTCTTCCTACCCCTATGTTTTCAAGATTTCTATTTACTTTCCTCTCCAGTATGTTGTTTCTGATTTAATATTTAGATCTTTGATTCGTTTTGACTTTTAGTCTTTGTCATGTGGAAAGTTAGTTTTCTCAGCACAATCTACGAAAAAGCCTGTCTTTCTTCCAGTGAACATGTTTGGCCCCTTTGTCAAAGAGAAGGTGGCTGAATGTTGATAGTTGTATCTGTACCTTCTAATCAGTTTCACTGGTCCCCATCTATGGCCACATCACCCTGAAAATGCCAAATCTCATATATTTTAAAATTTTATTTTATTTTTCCTCAAAGGACTGCTGAAAAAAAATACTACCAAGAAATGCATTAAAAAAAAAAAAAGAAATACATTCCACTTATCAGGTTAAAATGATAAATAGTATCTGATACTCTGTGCTTCAGATTGTTTTAATAAATCAATTTCCATTATAATGATGTCTAAATATAAAGTCTCTCTCCTAGAGATTGTCTGCTGGCTCATTAAAATTAAAATTCAAAGGGGTCTAAAAGAAGAATGCCACTGGCTCATTAATATTTGAAGCTTTCAGTTTATAAGATTTACTTCTTACACCAGCACAAAAGATTAGATAAAAAGAGGAAAGTCCTATCTCCACTGCCCAAGTATGCATCATTTAGAAAGGTAATGTGGATTTCTTTATATGAAGAGGGGAGATTCAGAGTGCTGTGGGAGTGTGATGCTCTTTAAAACAAACTGATCTGGGTTTTATCTTTATTGCCACAAAGAGATGAAATAGGCTGATGGCCAAAGGGAAAAGTCACTAGCAAGACTTAGTGGCAGACCTCTCCCTTCAAGAAATCTCATCTTATCAGGCTGCAGGAAACCAGTCAAATCAGATCTGAGGCTTGCCACACAGAGTGACCCTTCAAAGACTTGCTTTCAAACACTGGGGCTTCTCAGATCATTTGTTCCCTGAATGACTTCACTGCATAGATATTAGTGTCTTCTGTCCCTGCTGAGAGCTGCACACAGTCCTCCAGAGATGTGTGAAACAATGCAGAAATAAACTGTCCCGCAGACCCTCTTGGTCTTCTCCCAGGAAGAATCAAAAAGCATATAGAGTACATTCTTAACTCTCGAGAGACCTGACAGACCGAGTTTTCATTGTCTCTGTAACAGAACATGTGCCAGTTGATCATTTAGTGATGGGAGCCTCACCAGCTTGAAACACATCCTACTGAATAACTGCACAACGTAAGAAGCTGTTGTATGCTGCCGCCATTCAGTCTCCTTCTAGACGTCCATACATTGGTGTCTGTGTCCAAGTTACCGGTTTTGCCATTCTGTTTACAAGAGCTCACTTCTAATATTTTGCAGTGGCACTCACATTTTCAGTAAGTGTCCGTCGCTTCCTTGTTAGTCATCCCTCTTCCCTCCTGGATCATCATCACACAATAGCACGGTCCCTTGGCGTCCTTGCAGTCAGTCCCTCAATTCTGTAGTTTCATCAGAGTACATACTAAAACATGGCAGGGCCAGCAAGTTAGCTCAGCAGACTAAGTGCCTGCTTAGGCAATGCAGGGACTGGGGTTTGACCTCCAGCACCACATGCTGCCCCGGCCTTGCCCCTGGGGGCATCAAGCCAGCACTGAGTCTGGACGTGGTAGAGTAGACCTATAATCCCAACACTGGGGAGGCTGAAAACAGGAAGATCACTTTGGAGTCCAAGCTAAGTCTTGCTGGTGATTTTTCCCTTTGGCTATCAGCCTGTTTCATCTCTTTGTGAGACCTTGTACCAAATACATACAAAGACAAAACAAAACAAAAACATGGCAACCAGATACAAACATAGTACCCTATATGTGGTGGGGGCATGACAAAATAGAGGCCTAACAATAGTCTTTTTACTTATTTTTGTATGTTAAGATTTTATTGGGCCAGGGAGATGGCTCAGTGGAATAAGTGCGGCCTGGCAAGCGCAAGGGCCTAAGTTCAATCCCTGGTTCTGAAAAAAAAAAATTTATCAAGTGCTTTTTATTAACTTACATTGGACTCCAGTTCAGGAAAGTATTTACTTCCTTTCTGAGCAATCTGTTAGATTTACTCGAGGAGTCATACATGATTTAAAATTTATCCTTATTCAATTTTACCTTGCTATGGTGACTTTGATTTGCCCCTTGATAATCTTGGGTGATTCTTTATCATCTGGGTATTTATACAAAAACAAAACATGGAGAGGTAATGAGTTTTGATGTTTCACCAGAAGGGGCCCTGTAGGTAGTCATGAATTGCTTTTACAGGGGCAATGACTTATTAAACTGGCCACAAACTGATGTCATTGCTAATGGAATTTTAGCTTATCTTCAGGAGACAGTTGCTCCATTGGCCTGTTGAAAAGACTTATATCTTTAATGAAATCATACTTTCTCTTGGTCAGCACACTCTCCTTTGTTAAATATTAGAAGTAGGAATTGAATCCTCCCCAAATATCACATATTTGGCTGAATATGAGATATATATTCATATGATTGGCTGAATATATGCCAATTGTTTTGAAAATCTTTGGAATTTAAAATTCTCATTAAGAGAGTCATTTTTAGTGAGATATACCAAATAAACTTTAAAGAGGATTGAGATTTTGTTGATTGCCTTCCCATAAGGACACATGCAAGTTCCTTTCCATACTCTGGATTATAAGTAATGATGCATGTTAATGAAGCATTTAGAGCTTGGATCTGGATACTTGAGTCTGAATTTGACTAGGGTAACTTAAATAAGTTTATTTTAGTTAAATCACTTGTATCCTTGGGGCTTTATGCTGTGATGATGATGAATATGAAAATATTCATGATGAATAAGTGCTAATTGTGAAATTACATATATGTATGATATAACGTACCCATCTTCACAATTTTCTTAAATTTCTCTGGAAAATAAATTTTATATGATATTTCTGACTAAGATGTTTGCTTCTTAACACTTTCCCCATATTTGAAATGGTGTTTACTATTAGCTATAAAACTAAAATAATTAAAGATAGATACTTTCTCAATTATTAAAAATTAATAGCACAATATGTACATAGACTCAAAATTCTTTGGAAAAACATTTATGAGTAGTAAATTTATTGAATTCAATACTTTATTCTTTTTCATATTACTTAATATAACTTTTCTTCTTACTCATGCTCTGAGCATTTCTCTGAGTTTTATGTATGCACTAAACCCAGGAATGCTTTTTGTTGAATCTAGTCTTTTCTGGTTTTGGCACTGGTCCCAGATCTCTTTTTAGTTTATCATCTCCTGCTTGCCAAAGGTCATGAATTATTGCTGAATATCTGTGCCAATTTTATATGTGAAATATTCTTGTGAGCACAAGTTCTTTCTAAGCACTAAAGAGAATGATCCTTCACTCTTCATGGCAATTGCCATCACACTTTTGATGTCTCCTCCCTTTTTCTACCTAAAACTAGAGAAATAGGTTATTCAACATACCATCCTGGAGTTTTCTTACAAATGCAGCTAGCTGTATATCATAGAAGATCCTAAGCACTTTTTGTAAGGTTCAAAGAGAGAAAACATAGTTGATTTTAAGATTGGCAAATCTTTGGGCATTGTACTTGCAATTACTCCAAGAGTGTGATATGCTATGAGGATAATACCTCCACAGAGTGTCTGAGTCTGAGTGCCATTTCTTTCCAAGGCACTAGTTTGATAATTTGGGAAATGTCTTTGTTTTCACCTTTTATCATCTCCAAGCACTGCATTGCAACACATGAAAGGTTGTGTTTTGAAGAAAATAAAAAAACAAAAGAATATTCTGCCCACAGTTCTGATGAGCTTTCCCTTTCATTTTCCTTTAGAATTATGCAGTCTTTGAGTTGTTCCAGAAAATATGGAAATGGTCATTGTCAGTGCAGGACGCTATCTAACATGCTTCAAGATTGCACACACATCATGCTGTTCTTAGGGTTTTGTGTACAAGGCCCATTAGAGTAAAAAGATACAGCTAATGAGGTTGACACTGCCTTCTTATTTGACATAAGAAAGAAGAAAAATTGTTTTATTATTTTCCCCAATGTGAAAATTCTTTAAGTAAGAAGATTGAAGTATGGATTACTGGTATTATGAGGAGCACTACAGAGGATAAGCCTTTGGTACAGGCTGAAGTTTTAATAAAATGTAATTTCACTTGCTTGACTTAAGGATTATTGGCTATCTGAAAGGGAAAATAAAAGTATATTTTTTTGTTACAAACCTAAATCTTTTGAAATGAAGTAGTTAGACCACTATGTTTTCACATTTGCTTTTGAATAGGTAATGACTATAATCGTCAAACTTTTGATATGATCTCTAAAGGCCTTTGCATTCAACCTTGAGAGTAAGTGGGAGTGATCTGTATATTGACTATTATTCTCATTAGCGATAGATGATCCTCTCAGTAGTTTTTGCTTGAGTGGTTATTATAAAATTTGATGCTTTTCAAAGAGAAAAATTTAAAAATCATCTAAAATAGAAGGAGGGTGCCCAAAGGTGGAAATTATTCATTTGGGAAGTGTTTTTCTTATCTTCAGAGCTCTATAATTTTCTGAGAAATATTGCCATAAAACACTTATCATTAGAGTGATTTTAGCACCAGAATCCTGTTACATTATAACATTAGCTTCCTTTTCTTTCAGTATGAAATGAAAATCCAAGCTTCCGATATTTCAAATAAATGTTTGCCTTCACTCTTTCCTACTTCCTGTTTGCCAAACTTGGTATTACCCAGCTCTGTGTTTGGTTTCTGGAGCATGATTTTATGGCTGAAATGTATCAGATATGTACTGCAGGGCCATTAAGTTTTGTCATATTCAATGGGTTCATCCGAGCAAGCTGGTATCCTGACTTTTGAACTTCACTAAGGCATTCCATACTTGTGCCTTGTAGATAGGAAGACAAACTTTTTCTTAGTGAAAGACAATTAGCTGTGAAAATAGGGAACTCTAGGGAACAGAGAAAATCAGAGACATCAATACTACAAGAAGAGAAAAATGGAATCTGAAGGGTACAATAGATATTGGGAAAAGGGAATGAATTTATTCAAAAGGAAAGAATTAGTGAGTTGAGGAGAAGGACAGGAGGGGGAATAGGGGAAAGAGATTTGGGAATAGGGGAAAGAGATTTATCTATGTATGTAAGCAGGATGGTTTGGACAATTGTACTGTGCATTTCTGCTGGTCTATGGAAAGAAGCAGTTAATGCTTTAATTTGTATCATCTCCTTTTTACAATTCTTTGCACTTTTTCTCTTATTAATTTCTTATGCCCTCTTTATTCTTTCTTCTTCCAATTTTACATGCATGTATCTGATAATATGAATAACTGGTTGGAAGACAGCACTATGCATTATAACAAATACTGTGAAGTTCATATTACTATGTGAAGTGAAATTCTGTCACTTGTGTTTTTCTGTTTCAATTATAATTTGTACTCTCTTTAAAAAAATAAAAAAAAATACTACAACAGATTTCATTTTGAAACCAATTTTATAAAGGTTGTGAGCAAATGGCCACTTTTGAGTTCTAAGAATGAAAACTCTCCTGGCAGGTGACAAGCTCCTTAGGGACAGTACATATAGAGCAAAATAGTGAAGGTGGAATTTTCCTTCTATAAATAATTAATTGAATGTCCTTATATAAATAAATATTTCACTCTGGAAATTACAGCACTATCAGGGATTTCTCAGTACTAATTCTGTTTTGGTCTTCTTTTCTCAATTCATATTTTTAGCAACTTTTTTCTGCTTATCTTTTAGGCAAAATTATAATGCATAATAGCAGAAATTAGTGTGCATTAAGAACAAGGTAGACTTACTGTAAAGGTGACATTATTGGCAAGAAGGCAGGGTAAAACACTGTTTACGATTAAAAATCTATAAACTTCTACAGCTGTGATTCCTAAGGAGCCCTATTACCTCATATTCCATCCTTCTTCACTGTTGAAGGAATAGCTCTCGACTACCAGCAGCGTCCCACATCAGGCACATTCCTTTACTTTTCAAATTAGTTAAGGTTCTCACTAGTATTATAGAGAAAGCCATGGGATAGTGGCCAACATCTCGGTTCTCATGAAACTAAAGACATTATTCTATTCCTTTATTTGACAACCCTCTCATAACCCAGAAGAAAAATTGGTAACAAATGGTCGTTAAACATTATAATTAGCTAGTGATGGAAAAAATCAAGATGCTTCTTTTTGGGGAACAAGTCCTCTAAATTAGGTAATAGAGATATAATACAGGGATTAAGAAATTTTCTGGTAAGCAAGTTGGTTAATGCATGGCCCACAGGTTTGTTAATTGACACGGACACACATCTATTGGTTCTTTGCAACTGATGATGTTACTTTGTAACTAAAATCCTGGGTATAAATCAATTTCATAACTTCCTTAAGGGAGCCTCTGTGTATAGGGAGATTTGGGTAAGCCTTTTTTGAAATGTGAGTAATAATCTCTTCGTTGATCTTCTCTGTCAGTCAGAATTTGATAGGTTGTATTTTCTTTGTGTGTGTGCGTGTAGTTTCTTGTATTTTTTATGTTTCTTAAATCAAAGACTTACCTATATAATTAAGGGGACAAAGCAATATTTCCCTGCAGATCCTTCTTAGCTACTGTTGACAGTCTGGCCTGGGAACAGGGAAATTGGTAGAAAAATATGTAATGAGTTACTTAACTGACTTTTCACACATTTAGTTTAAACTTTCTTATTCTGTTCCATGGATGGGGAGACAGACTCTGTGGGCTCATCAAAGATTTCCTCACTTCTTGTTGAGGCTGATAGGAGGTTAATAGGGAGGAGGAGGACAGAGTGACTGTTTTGCTCAGTTCTAAGTGATACCTGTGTGCTTCTTCTCTACAGCCGGTGGCTCCTGCTGGTTGTGCTGCTGTATAGCTTTCCTTTGTGAGAATTGTCCCTTAGTCATAGATGGTAACAGATCTACAGCATCACTAACTATCGAATACTACTCTATAACTACTCTATAAATTAGGCAATTTCCCTCATCTAACTAAGCCTTCCTCAGTATTAGTCCTTTATTAAAGAAGTAGTCATCTTCTCAAATATTTGAGATCATCTTATTTCTTGATCACATATAAAGCTTTGTGATATGGTAAATAGGAAAATAATTTTAAGAAAGACATAAAAAGAAGCTTAAAGAGAATCCTGCCTTCCTTACTGAACCACATCTTCCCAATTATCTTTCACTAAAGGAGAAAATGCACATGCTAAATCTAAAGAACACTGACACTTTCTGACAAACCAAGCCTGACTGGGGAAGCTAAGTAGTACCCTCCTTAAGCTTTTCTCATACTCTAGGTTTCAGTGGAGTGCTTTAAAAAGGGAGCTAAGAGACAGAGTCATATCATTACATTTCTGTTTTTAGATATAAAGCATAGTATAATATATATTGTGATTGGTAAATGAATATAGTGGACTCCTTTTCATTACTTTGGAGACCTTTGCATTGTGTCATCACCTAATTTGGCCAGTGTCCACTGTTACTGGACCCACTAGTGTTTACAATTTGGGTGGAAACTGCATGGAGATTGCTTTGCACATGTTTAATCAATGCTTCAGCAAATATTGAGTATCCAAGTTGTTTGTCCACAGGGCACAGGTAGAGTTCTATGCATCAGCACTTGCTCTTCTAGCACTTTCTGTCTTTTAATCTAGCCATGCAAGAATTTTTATGTAAGCAAAACTACAGTTTTTTAAAATTTAAAATGCAGATGCTTGTTCTTTAAAATGCAGAAGAATATGTTCCTCCTTTTCAAATCTATATAAACACAACAGGTAGATGAAATGGTAAACAGGTATGAATTTCCAAATTTCCCAGAACAAATAAGAAACTGAAGTTTGAACTGAAGTGATATCTACAGCTTTCTCTCCTGTGTCTTTGAGCAGCCTCAGTGTTGATTAGCCTGCAAATTTGTTCTATTTCACAAAAATAAAAAGATCAAGGTCCATCTTGGCCTGGAGAACTTATGCAGTCTTACAAAATAACAAAAATAGGAAATGGGCAAAGAACATTCATGCCTTTGCACCATTTCTGATGTTTCTTATTTCATCTCTAGCAATTGTTGTAGTTCCTTCTTCTTCTCTGCCACACTAATTTAATCGCTACTGTGTGGTGCTAGCTGCTGATAGGGAAGGTGAGATTGAAACTGCGTGCTAGTGCAGAAAGCTAACCTCATTCTTTGATGCTTTCTTGTTTTGGCCATGGGGAGTAAAATTGTCTTTTATTTGTAACAAAGCAAAACAATAAAATGCTCTATAAATAGCAGCTGCTGATTTTCAAAATATATGTTGCAGTAAATTTTAAAATGATTCTCACTTATTTTAAAGTAAATAATCAAATATGCTGACAGCTTTTCTGTGTGTGTGTGTGTGTGTGTGTGTGTGTGTGTGTGTGTGTATGTGTGTAGATATGCAGTTCAGGCTGGTTTTGAGCTCACAATGTAGACTATGCTGGCCTCAAGCTCACAGTGATCCTCCTGCCTCATCCTCCCAAGTGCCTAGATGTCAGCCATGCATCACCACATCTAGCCTTCAATTATAATGATATCTTAATTTGCTAATTTAACTGTTTTCACTGTTCTCATGAAACTGGGTAGCATAAGATAAGGATGGAGGTTCTGGCTCAGAGAAGCAAGTACAAAAGTTTTTTTGGGTTTTTTTTTTTTTACTGCTTGCTTTTTCATACCCAAGACTTCACCCAGACTTGCTCTATACTTACTGTCCATTTGTTATGGTAACAAGCACATGTAAAGAACCTGGGCCTCAATAACAAGAGTAAGGCTTTCTTACGTATTTGACAGATTTACAGTATATTATGCCTATTTGTGCTTTTTTTCTCCTTGAACAAAATCTGTGAGTTTGCTGAGAACAGGTTTCTCTTCAGTTTACATTTTAGTTTGGAAAACATGTCATAATGTAATATGGTGGAACGCTGAAGAAGTTTGTCTAAATGCATGAGTGAATCAGAATAAGAAATTTTTGTTTACAAAAATGTTTTATTTAGATAAAAAACTTAATTTCATGAATTCATTTGAATCCATAGTTAGAAAACAGAGTCCATTAAATGTTGTCTAGATCCCCTGTGTCTTTTTTAGGAACCAAAATATTATGAATAGCAAGTTGAAAGCTGAAAATATAACATCTGTGTATAAAAGAATACCTGTTTTGATGGTGAGAGGAGACTTGGCCATCTCATTTAGAAGTGTATCAAGCAATGAAGGGAAAAATTAAAATGTGGATGAGAAGGTGCAGGATCCATGGAAAACATCGAGTGATTAGCAAGATGCTACTGATAAATTTAGCTTGGTAATTAGGGGTGGAGATTCCTGGTCTATGATAAGTCTGCGTACTTCTGCTAACCAGGGGAAGTTAAGGCTCAAACATTGAAAATTTTCAAGCAATCATTTTATTATGATTAGACTTGGCCTCAAGTTTGTAAAATATACTAGAACAGTTTGGCTTAAAGCCCACTTAATTATATATAAAAGATTAGTCTGGTAAATCCATTTGGCACTTAGTGAAATAATGGTTGTAGGGACAAATATTGCAGTATATTAATTTATCTATCATTTAAGATACAAAAATAAGGTTTTATTGAAAAAAGAAAATTATAACAAAATGGCAGAAGTAAATGAATGGTAAAGATGGATGTTTTCTGTGGAAGTTTTATTCAGGTTTTGATCATTTTGAAGGACTGGTCCTCTCTTTAGCTCTTCTAGCTCACTTATCATGGCTTTCCTCAGATGTTCCATGCTTTTAGGAGGTGGAATCTGATGGACAGAGGTCCCTGGCTGCTTCTTTCTCTGCTTTCTGTCTGTTGTCATGTGAATAAATTTCTTCCACTAAGGCCTTCCACCACTTTGTTAGTCCAGTCAAGGAATAAATTTATTCTGAGCTGAGATAAACATCTTTTTCTTTAAATTATGAGTATCAGGTAACTAAGACAGATTTTTCTTACCAGGGTTGGGGGTCATTGTAGTGATAATATCTGACCTTGTGGTTCAGAGTCATTTGGAATCAATTCATGGGAGGAGAATGGGGAGAATTAGAGATGTCAGCTCAAAAAACAACCCTCAAATGGTGTACACCGAGTTTGATGAAAGATTTTGGTCAGAGTACAGAAGACCAAAATGCTAATAGCGTTTTAGAGGGTGAAGACAAGGCTCAGGTAAATTCTTAAAAATAAGCATTCCATTATTGGTTGGACTTTAGGTTGCATGTATTATTTTTTGTGCACTTTTGCTTATGTCCTGAAAATGTGCAGGAGACTAAAATTAAGGACACTGAACTAATTAATGTGGCAAAGGAAATTTCAAAGCAGCCCTATTTAGGGTATAGCACGGATACCGCTCATTACTCCTATTCAAAAAGCTGAAGACCTGACAAAGTTGGAGCAGAGGAGAGCTCAGTTGTTGAAAAGACTAACGTTAAAAGGAAAGCAAAGGCTTCATATGCGAACAATAGGAATGGTGCCTTGGGTGTGTGTGAGAATCCAGCAAGTCCCTCCTTTTGCAGGCTCAAAATTATAGAAGTGAAAGGTTTAGAGTCCGGTCGTGGTGGCATGCGCTTGTAATCCCAGCACTAGGGAGGCAGAAAGCAGGAGGATCACCATGAATGTGGGCTGCATGGTGAGACCCTGTGTACAAAAACAAACAA